>JAHDVE020005615.1:0-12596 GCA_022606495.2 Halesus radiatus
GGTTCCTAATCATAGTTTATATCGCTGATATCTCCTCGGGCATCGAAACAAATGGCAGTCGCGTTGTATAAAATACAATACATAGTGAGCTGTAATAGTTTTGTCTGGACTGAACATTTTTTTGCGAATCCCGCTGGAATTCGACTTCACCCCGCACTGACGTCAGCAATACAGGACCGTAACAGCTTACGATATATATATATATATTGCGTACTACCTTTTTGTTCGCAAAGGCGCCACTTTTGTCCCAGTCACCACCGAAAATAGAAACGTTATTTTTATTTCCATCTTGTTTGCGATGGAAACCGCTTTAATGATGGAAGATGACCATTTATTTGCATATCCTTACCATTGCCATATGAGGCAACCCGCCAATTGGAATAAAGTAAAATAAACATTGTATTTAACTAAAATAATTATTTACGATCTAGATTTTGAAAGTATAACGCTACATGATGATGTTCAATTTTGAAATAAACTTGAATATTTATTTATTTATTTTTATAAACAATAATTATTAGCCTGAAACACTCATCCAAATTGAAAAACCTTCCGAGAAAAGATAAATGTCGCCGACAGGACTCGAACCTGCACCCTTCTGATTGCCGGTCAGATGCTCTACCGTTGAGCTACGTCGGCTTATCGCAAACCCGCCAAGTTAATCAATATATACTAGTGTTTCATGTTTTTTTTGCGCTATGCACAAAAATCTTGTCTTAAAAACTTTAGTTTATCAATTAATATTTATTTATTTATTTGATTATACGCACATTTGACCTTTTACATGGATTTTAGAACAGAATAAAGAGCTATCAAAAATTACAAAGACTTAGAGATTCTAAACCATAAAGTAATGAACCTTGACAAAGTTTGACCGGTCAGTGGCTGAGTTGGCATCGCGTTTGGGTCTCATCCAGGCGTCGTGAGTTCAATTCTTCGGCTGGCTAAGTCCTCCATTTACGACACAAGCAACATCTTCCGCTTACTGTGATGGTAGTAGGAGATTTTCAAATATTGCCAGGTTATCCGTAACCAGGGAATATTTGTCTTTCTTTAAAAAAAAATGAACAGTCTTTTGCAAACGTTTAACAGTGGTTAATAAAATAGAAAACCAAAACAATATTATAACACAAATCATTAACGCTACATTATCCAAACTATCGACGACGCTTTACTGTGTAAATGGAGTCAAGCAAATACATCAACAACACCTCCAAACCTGTTGCCCAGATCATGCATCCTATCGGTTAATGAATGAGACTGATAGTTGGTTGTGCAAGTGTTGCAGAAAAATATTACATTTTGTTTTGTTTTTCTCGTCGGTACATTTAATTTAATAGTGGCGAGGATGGCAGGGCTATCAATTAGGTAATATCGGAAGGTTGGTATGATAGCTCAGCGGTTAGATGAGATTCCAGTATATCGAAAAATGTCTAACCTATCTCATCTTAACCTTTAAAAAATCTACATATACGTGTACCGTGGTATGATCTGATAATATTATACAGTTTCAGTATTTAATATAGACTTTTTGTACAATAGTAGGTACGTGCAAAATTCATCAAAGGCTTTTTACAATATTATTAACCAGTATGCCTTTTTTTGTAAATGAGTAATCAAATTACTGTCACAGGTCTGTGTCTCAATAAACCAGCTGATAAATCAAAACACGTCATTAATTTAGAATATTCTATGACCCGATCTGGTTTCGTGAATATTTAGCAGAGGTATCAATCAATATTGAAATATTGGGATTCTTATACGTACGATTATATATTTTTTTTAATATACGTAAATAAGTTTTTTAACTAGCAATGTTTTATTTAAATTTCTGAGTTAATATCAAAATCAGCCAGTTAATAGTAGGTGAATTACTGCATAATGATAGCGTTTAGTAGTGATAGGAGTCTATTAAATTTAACGGTCTTATTAGCGATTGTTCTTAACCCCTCCTGGCCGGTACTGTCAACTAATTCGACATGTATCTAATTATTTGTCTATGAATATACTAAACACAGTTCAAATTTTTAAGTGTTCCTCAGCAATACATCTATGTCTTGGATAAAATAATTAAAATGTGCAAGTATTTATCAAACGCAACAGGAAAAAATGTTTTGTCGATTGTAATGAACGAATCGCGAGTTTTATGCGTGGCAGATGTTTTTTTCTCGTTTTCAGCACGTATACACAATATTTTATTTGTGTACTTATGTACTTCTAATAAAATGATTTACGTAAGTAATAAATGTAAATCATTCATTTTTTATCAGCCTTAAAAAATACTAAATTCTATTTGCGTACCCTGTGTACTGAGTACACAGCACCGGAGCTCGAACGATTTTCTAGCACCGTAAGGGAAGGGTTAAAGAAATACATTATAATATGCATTATTCATATGTTGGGTAATATTTCTTAACTGGTATCGTCGTTATCATGTAATTTAACTTTTCACTTGTGAATATTTAATTAAGGTACGTTAAAATGTTGTGGTCATAAAATATTACTGTAATAACAACACTTCTGACAGATTTCTCAACGTGAAGTGAAAAAAAAAAACAAGAGAATACGTGAGATTTTCACAAGTTACGCCAAAGGTTAAATCTCACCTTAACATATTAAATTTATTCTATGGTATTAAATAAACCATCGTGGAAATTTCATACCTTCGATAAATAATGATATTTTCATATTGTTATTGTTTTATGGTCGGCGTATTTATCTAGGGCCTTTAAATGGAATCTCTTCGCTTTGTTTAACCTTTAACCACGCACAAAAGATCTAAAGCTTCAGAATTCAAGGGCTCTCGAAATTAATGTTGCCTTAATGGTAAAATAAAATAGATAAATGTGAAAGGAATGGCCGGAGGTTTGGGAAACAAAAGAAACGACGGTAAATAGCTCCGGTATCGATAGACAAATATTGTTCGCACGGGATAAAATATTGACCGTGTTAAAAGCTTTTATATTTTAACTTATCCCTTTTCGTGTGGTAGAAACGTTGGGTATCACCGTATCAGAGAGGATACACAGAATTGCAATCTACGACAATGAGGTCTTCTCCTACAACGTAAGCAATTTCATGTTAATTTATCGTATTAATTAGAGCATGCTGAAGTCAGAACTTTTGATTTTTTTTTGGTAAATTACCCAATAATACCAAAGATATAAGCCGTCAAAATTTTGATTATCTCGCCGGCTGATCGTTAAGTGTGTGATCCTACGGTTCTTAAAGTGAGTGGCGCGGCCATATATATCATAGGCGCGCAGTAAGGATACTGCCATTCGAATTGTGAATTGTACTGAATTGTGACTCGTGACGTCACGGGTATACGGTTTTTCCAAGTTCACTTTGAAAGCTTATAACTTCGTAACTTTTGAAGATGTCGAAAAACTAATCTTACTGTCGTTATTAAATATGAGTAATACAAATAAAAAAAATAAGTAAATTAAATGTTACGATAAAACATTGCTTTAACCACTTTTTTTTATTTTTCTTCGCATTAATAGTAAAGGTAAACGCCTAGATAATTTAAAAGCCGTCGAAATGAAGAAATCCATTATTATTAATGAGTCTATTATAACAATAAAAAAAACCTATCTTACAGCCCCATTTTAAATGTTTCCTTTCACCCCTCCCTCAATCTCTATCTCTTCCCCACTCTTTACTAATTCCTAGTCACGCCCCAACCCCCACTGTGACACCTAATATGTATGTTCTGCCATAATTTCGTAACATTGTTTAGTGTGTATTTTGCCCTGATAATGGAGCGGTTGTTAATATGAAAACCGGTCGGCGTTAAATATGAAAAAAGTTGTTGAAACAAAGTTTTATTGCTTCATTTAATTATAATGGATTACTACAAAGTGATTGCTTCATACAATAGTACAAAATAAATAAAAATTAGGAGACAACCTCATTTTCTATCTTCGGCCCGTGATATACGGATACAGATTTATTCATTTTAGAATTTTTCGGAATTCATTTTAGAAGTAGAAAGCATAATACTAAAGCATGACAGAAAACAACCGTGGACGGTGCACTAACCAAGCGTTGTTCAACCACCAACCGTTTAGGTTACTACTCGTAGAAACTTTGTCTATTTTTCGCAAGGAAGCATTCTCACACACACAGTGTGAATCGGTACACAATTTCGTTCCTTCCGAACAACAAGGTTCCATCTGCCATTTGCATGAAACGGATGTTTAGGATCAAAATTTAAATCCCGGATAAAATAATAAAACATAAAATAAACCGATATAACTTTGTTGCTTTGAAAATCGGCTAAACTCACGGCAACAAGGTTCTATCTGAGTAGTTTTTAGCAATAGCAGATGATACATTGTTGTAATGTAATGTAAATGAGCTCGTAAGTGCAACGCAAATGGTACCATGTTGATCCATTAATATTTTATCAATGGCAGATAGAATTAGGTTGCCCGTAAATTTCTTGTTCTAAAAAATAAATAGTGTTGTAAATAAAACTTTGTTGCATAATTATCTTCCAACTTACGTAAAAGTTGGACTTATTTTAGATAATTAGTTTTAAAGAGTAAAAAATCGTAAGAATTGTGATGAAAGAAAGTCGATTTTCGGAAAAATTTCAGATGGAACCTTTTTATTCCCAGAGAACGATGTATTGATAACGCGGCATGAGTAAAAAATTCACCTGTATCCGTATTTTGCACCTTTAACGTAACGCTTTTATTGTCTACATTTTTTGATTTTTTTTTACCTGCCTAATATGTTGAGGTTTTCAAGATTCCATTATTGTTATTTGCTGGGTGATTTAAAAGTGGTATAAGCAGTGTCTTACACAGAACCCACATTCGTATCCCACGCATTTTTTGTCTCTTCCCTGTAACACTATTAGACTATCGGCTTTCGGTTGTCAATGGTTCATTACAAGCTAAAGCACTTCTATCTGTGTGTTCACTATCTTAACATATTTCCCGCATCTCTCTTCATCTATCGTCTCCAATGATAGATCATTTGAAGCTTCCGAGGTTGTTATCATCAATCAAAACAAATGTCTTGATTGAATTATTTTCAAAGCATTTGTATATGATAATATGCTATCTATGTAAGGTCACAACATGATTTCACCTCAGTAATTTGGAATCCCTAATATCAAACCTATATTGATCGTATTGAAAATATCAAAAAAAATAATTATAAAACACCTGTCGTATCGTTTTAATGATCATCTGTTTGGTCCCATTGCTCTATATAAAATCTCTGATGCTTTATTCTTATGCAAAATTGTGAACTATCTTGTTTCATTATATCTGTTAGAAAGGATTGCATTTTGTTGCCCCGCACGCCACACCAGATCGAACGATTTATGTAGAATAACACACTGTAAATCCAAATACTCTCAATACTCTTTAATATGACGTATCTGCAAAACCCACAATACCCTACGAGATGTAGACATTTAACTTGGAATCGTATAAAATGAAGCTAACTGAATAGCAGTGGCGTGCATTGCTCTATGCTCAAAGGTAGGCTGTGTGCAGTTTTTAACTTCGGGTATAAATTGCACATTGAATATTTGAAAATAGCCATTTTATTATCATCTTCCGGAGAGTGTTGTGCTCAACTGAATAAATGAGCGTAAAAGTTCCCTGCCCAATTCATGGAAAATTCATTTTGATAAGAAATTTGTCATATCTCAGGGTAGGCACAGCTTTTTAGCCATATGGACTGCACGCCACTGCTGAATAGATACTTTTAAATTATTTGAAAATTCTACTGTTATGTATTGTTTTTTTAATACTAAGTAATAAACCTATACTGTTCTTTCTTACAATCATGTTCACGGACTTGATTATATTTATAATACGAAAATAGTATTTTTGTATTTATATCTGGTGTTTATTTATTTTTATTATCTTTTATTTTTTATTTATTTATTTATTTGTATTCTTTAGTTTATTTATTTATTTGTATGCTTTAGTTTATTATTATTATTATTTTTTTATATATTGTAATTTTTTTTATGTAGTTTTCATGATTCATTTAGTGGAACTTAATTTGTGTAGAATATGTCATGCCAAAACAGTAGAACGAAATATCTAGAACGTGTTCTTAGTACTCCATATATTATGTAAGTTAAAGTAAGTTCGGTTTCTTGTCACCATAAGTATCATTCGCAATGTAAATAACGCAATCTGCATTATGCCGAAGTAGGAGACCACTTTTGTGGCGGGTCGCCTCTTTTGTACGCTTCCTGACATAAATTTCTTATTGAGAACGCTCGTGATCGCTGCTGGCGCTCTGCCTTATAATCTAGTATGGTCCCGCCGCTGAGAGTTCCGCTGCAGCCTCTCTTTCTGTTACATACATCGCTTAATAAAGAGTGGGAGAGCTTACTAAAGATCTATCAGCGGTGTGCTTATATTAGGAAGTGGTAGCCAAAGGCGTAGTTACTAGTTACCTATCCCTCTTATAAGTGACGTGTGTATCAGAAGGAGAGGTTCCAACAGAGCTCTCGGTGGCAGAATTATAAGCGATAATCTAGTCACTCGAATGGACTCTTGCAAATTATTCGTATTTCTCGTGTTGGTACTATGTAAATTACCTAACCTAACTTATAGTCGTGACGGTGAATGCGACGAAGGATCGCAATGTTTGAGTGGGCGGGGAATTTGACGACTGTCAATATCAGTCACTTGTGGTTAAATCAAATCCACAGCATAGAATTTAAAAGGCATATCGCACGATAATAATTCATACAGTAGCGCATCGACTAATGTATTATTTATACATTTTCTTATGTACCCGTTCAAAAGGCCCAACAGTTAGTGGTACTACGGCACTATATTTTCCAATTCGAGAAATATTATGAAACTTAAAAGTAGGTTTGAATCCGTCGAAAACCCATCCAAGTCAAAATGGAGTGGGAGTGAATAAAATCATATAAATAAGTCGTCACAATGTGGATTAACTGCAGTTTGAAAATGGCCTTGAAGGCCGAAAAAGCTGTCACAAAAATAAAAACTAAAAATACTTGCAGAACTTAATAATAACATTATTAAATTTGTTTACATTAAATTCTTAAATAATTAAATGGAGTTTTACGAATTAAACATAAAAAACAATTAACTAAGTCAGTTCACTATTTTATTCTTTATTAATAAAAATTAACTAGGCTAGGTTATATTAGATTTTTAGGCTAGTTTTTTCTTCTTACTCCTAATAACTTTATATCACTCTTAAAAAGTGTACCGAATCACACTTGTGTTGAATTATCATGGAACCCCGTATCTTATTTGCGCATATTCACTGTGATGAGACTGATGGCGTAAGTGGAGTGGTTTACTGAGTTTGCCCGGGGCCCTGGGAATTCACGCAACGCCACTGCAGAATTTTGCATTAAGCATGTTTCGTAGACTGTCCCTTCACAATAATAAATTAATTCGCCTTGAGGCACCTCGGTTAGAAATTGATTTTCAAAATGAATAGTCCACCATGAGATTGAATGATTTGAAAACGGTGTACTCACGAATCCATCGAGTTTGAAACGGCATTTGGATTTCATAGAATTTCTACGTTCTGTGGTTCCTGGCCACATTGTGTCACGCTTTGGAATAAAATTTACTCCAAATTACATTATTATTATGCAGTTTTGGGTATTTTTCTCACCGTGCGGTTAACAACCAATAACCAATAGCTAGTATCGGTAAGTAGTGAAATAGAGCATTCCGCAATGAAAGCTACACAATGCATTTTTATCACAAAAAACCTTAGTAATTCCAAATAACATGGACAAGTAATTAATTTGAAGACAGATGATTATCAAACTAGTATTTTTTTTTATATGCTTCAAATAGATATAAATATTTAAATGACCTTATTAAAGCATATACGAGGTGTGTTCAAAAGAAAAGGTGGATTTTGAATTTTCGCGGGCTGTGTAGATTCGAACATCGATTTTTCGGATTTTTTGAAGAAATCCTGATAAGGACATAGAAAACAAAGCAAATCTAAAATTTCACTTTAATCGGACTGATGATGCCCCAGAAAACGAATTTTAATAAAAAATCGAAGAACACCGATATCGATAAAAAATCGATAATCGAATGTACACAGCCCGCCAAAATTCAAAATTCACCTTTTCTTTCGAACACACCCCGTATAATATATATTTCACAGAAAAATCTATTAATATGTAAAAAAAAAAAAAATGGAAAGACAGTTATTAACCGTTAAAAAAGAAAAAAATATAAAAGAGGCCATTAGGTTTGCACTGACAGTTATAAACCTCTCCGCTCGACACTCGCGCTCGGTCTGGAGGTTTAGAAAGGGAATAAAGTACTTACATACTCGTATGCTTTAATAGGGACATTTAAATAGTTATATCTACTTAAAGCATATAAAAAATTACTAGTTTGATAATCACCTGTCTTCAAATTCATTATTTAAGACTTTTTTTAATAGTTAAACCTTTTGAAGTACCCGGCGTTACCCGTAGCTAAAATGGTTTAGAGGAATGTTTTGAGGTTGTGAACCCCTACTCGTTAGTTTTCCTCTTATTTTGAACATCAAGTGTACAAAATTTTATCAAGGAGTACAAAAATTCGGCTTTAAGGGATGGGAAAGGGGGGTGGGGGGTGGTTTTCCGAAATCCCATGTTGACGGTGACCCTTGTTTTGAAGGTCAACTATGCAAACTTTCACCAAGTTCCGAATAAAACTGTAGATTTTTATACAAAACAAACACACACCGCCCGCTCGGGACATTCTTCTTTCTATAATTATATTAATAGTTAATGCTTATACATGTACCATCAATATTATTTAACTATTAGCAAAACTATGTACACTCCTCTTCCACCCACAAGCAAATGCTTTTAATCGAAGAGTAGTATTAAATTATGTTACATAAAATTTTAACTATATTATTACAATGTTTGTACCAATGTATTTAATTCATAATTTTTTTTTTTATAATAATAGATATATAGACGAATGCTTCAAGGCTCCATAGTTCATGATTTAAATGAAGTTACGAGCTAAAAATATATGTTGTGATCCAAAAATTACGAACAGGAAAGCTGTGAAAATTGCATGACGCCAAACCTCACGGTTTTTGCTCAGAGTTTTTGCTTTTTCAGAAAAAAGATTTTCTTAAATTTACGACTTTTAATTTTTAGGAAATTTAAAGAAAAAATAATTTTAAACCTTTTTAAATGTATGGTAACAGATTTGCAGATCGAGTATTACAATAACATGGGAGAAGTCGATATGTAGTTAAGAATGGGTATTTTCTGTTTTCCGAACAAAATTGTTATTTTTTAGTTCATCCTGGCGCCTGGAAGGCATCGGCGTAAAGCTTGAGTTTGCTTTAATACCGATTCTGAATGGCATTATTTCCCTTGAAAAATCAAGAAAAATATGGTTTTTCCTTCTGCGAACCAAAAGTCAGTAGAATAATTTATTTGGTTGGTTTGATTCGGGTTTTTTTATGGTTTAGTAGCCGACCAGATTAGGGTTGCTAGCTCCGACCCAATGGGAACATGATGTATTGTGGAACTCTGAACATTTCCTTATGATCTGGTTGAATAATAAATACAAATCCGCCCTGCCGACAATGGTGAAACCGATTGTGTTCGTCTCGCCCGGCCATTGTATTACCGTGGAAGATGTTATGGGGTGATTCAACCCACGCAAACCGAACATATTGTTGTGTAACATACTATGCTGATTCCAGTATGCCATTATGGATTATGGATACTTTCTCATCAATAACCAGCCCAAACAAAAGAGTATATAATAGACTTGCAAGCTAGACTCCACCTGCCTTTGATCCTGGTTTTAGGAGAAGAACTAGTTCACAGTACCTATATTTAATTTCTATCGATATATCAGTGACATGCATAGTTATATAAACAATGGTAGGCGATGAGTAGTGTTTCAGAATTTGAGTATAAATTGTGTATTAAATATTTGAAAATGGTATTTATATTATCATCCTCCACTGTTGTGGTTAACTGTTACTTACAAAATTCATGGAAAAATACATTTCTATTTTATTGGTTAAATTTATTTTTATTGTTCGTTTTTATTAGGGTAGGCACAGCTTTTCAACCTTTATGGAGTGCACGCTACTGCTATATATATATACAAAGAAGAGTGTCCCGAGCGGTCTTTGTTTGTTTTGTATACAAATCTGCAGTTTTATTCCGAGCTTAAAAAACAAGAGGAAAGTCATTGTTTACACGAGATTTCGAAAAACCACCCTTAAAGCAGAATTTTGGTACTTGATGAAATTTTGCGCATTTGACGTTCAGAATAAGAGGAAAATAACTGGGTAGGGGTAAGGGTAGGGGTAACGCATCACAACCTCAAAAATTTACTTTAAACCGCTCATAACACCGATGGGTACTTCAGGGAGTATTTAATATCAACATTAAGTTTTTAATTATGTATATAGACTATGCTACTTGTGAATAAACTCGGTAAACCGTTAAATGTGACAGGTTTAAATATCTTTAACGTTTTCATTTTATTTTAGGTGTTTTCCGTGAAGATGAAAAGGATTTGCTTTTGAGTTTTCTCGATTCTACGAATTCCGAATATGTCCGCAGTACCACCATATTCGAAATCTCATCTCTTGCATAAGATTTTATTTTTATATCTCCAACTAGGCAGCCTCTTTCATTTGAACCGCCGAATGAAAGAATATGCAGAGCGGCCGCCGCTATTTTAAATATTTATTGGTAATCCCGAGGGAATGTTCTGAGATGCCTGACTTTAATCGCCTCGGTATAAATCATCCGCTATTGCATTGAGAACATCTTCCTTCCTTTCTACTTCCTACTTCTCTTCTATGTGTATAAAGGGGCAAATGTGCACTTTATTCCGCTCGATGCCGGTTAAGAATGGCCTGGTAAAGTGGAGATTACTTAATAAAACATCTCGCATACTGTTCTACCTTTTACAAATATGATTCATCCTGTTCTTGATTTGCAGAGCCTAGTAACAAGTCGTTTTATTAGGTACTAGTTGATTTCACAAACATACTCGTAAATATCATGGAACTTTAAAACCACGGTTTTAGTAATACGTTGTTTTACAGTTAACATAGCTTGACGGCAATTAATAACTCTCCGTCCGATAAATCTCACGTGAATGTATTCGAAACCACGCAAATATATTATTAGCACGAGAATTTAACGTATATTTAAGATACTTTATCCAATATCTGTTTGAAGGCATCAAAACATTTCTTATAGTGCCTTTGGTACCTTTTTTACCCTCTTTAAATGCAGCAGTAATTAAAAGATCATCGTAAACTGTTTAAAGAGTTTACGATGCATAAGCCTCCGAGAATATTAATCTAACGTGCAAACGAAATCTAATCCCTTCTTGTAATTAACAGAGACGGTAGTTATTGTTGATGGCTTTTCTTTAAAATCTGTAAATACGTTGAAATCATTCTAAAAAAAAATTCTGTTGATGAAATTGTTTTGGCGAAATCATCCCTGCCGAGCGGCATTCAAATTTGTAAGTATACATGCGTTATCAAATTTCTGTGTAATTTAGCTGCATGCATAAGTGATGCACAAATGAGGGTCATTAATGCAACACCGAGTAATTTTTAAACCCACATTATACATGCCAGCGTTTTGTTGCTCACGTTACAAGTCCTGTTAATTAATGAACCTGCAACTTCCGCTTCGGCAGTCCACCAAAATGTCGGTACACTGTATTTGATTTGTATACTAACAAGTTTTGCCTTATCGGTTTATCGGGGAATTCTGAGCGAATGTACAATAATGTAGCCCTAAACAATATTCAAATGTTCTTCGATGTAGCTCGCAAGAATATGGAATACCTACGCTGTAGTTTTTTTAATGAGCGGTGTGCTACAATAATCAAAAAGGTATAATCGAAATGTCTTTTTTTCAATCAATCTCCTTTATTACGAACGAACGTCATAAAACATTTCATCTTTATTACTGGAGCTTTCTAACAGCTTTGGAAAGCGTATAAAATCCAACCTTTAGCACTAGTAATCGACATTCTATCAGACTTTGCTATCAAGATGCACTGCTTTATGGCCCCCGTTCAGTAAGAATTATCTCGAACAAAGGTAAGAGCCGTTTTTTCTTTTTTGGAATACACGTACCCAATTAAGGGTGTAATAAAAGTGTTATTCAACAGCGAAGGGTTTTTATGAACACGCTTAGCAGTGTTAGAAAAGGATCGGAAAAACCAAACAGCACTGTAGGAATGAAATGGAGTTCTTTACCTGGTGCGGTCTGTATAAATCCGAAATGGCGTTAAAAATTAATGTTGATCGCCGATAGGACCCTTTTCAGGGCGGTTTACAGACTGTGGGGATGGTGGCTGCGTGCGGGGGTAGGTGGTTTCAGGAAAAGTGCCCAGGAAACAGGCATATTTAGAGGAGTGGTCGTGGAAAACTAGTTCATCACAATATCAACGTTATTTTTGTAACACTAATCCGCCACTTAATAATCTTTAATACGTTTTTTTTACTATTTTGGGCGTGTTCAACTTCGACTGGTAACCTGATTTTACCTTCTTAGGTGGCTTCAAAACACCATTGAATCTGCTATATCCTTACTCTGG
>JAHDVE020005616.1:0-31154 GCA_022606495.2 Halesus radiatus
CTTAGCCAAGTGGGCAGTACGAAAAGGCTCGCTGCCGCACAAAGTAGGCTCGTGGGCCGCGGGTTGTGCATCACTGGCTTATTATCATGGGCCTCTGAATGATAATAAATGTATATTGTATTACTTATACCATTTACTTTGTTGGATATAAGAAAATGCAATTGTATTTTAAACAGCAGTAGGTATATATAATACCATTAGGATTATTACGCAATAAGCTTTGGCACAAACTAATTCATTTGTTTTTATTTCATAAAAGACTTTTCACATCATTATAATATTTTCTGATTGTTCTATTCTTCAAAATAACATCTTCTTTTTAAAATTTGAACCTTTTCATATTATGACATTTGAACTATAATTAAGAACCTTGGAAGGCGATCATGATGTGATATTGCACGAAATATTATTACCATTGTATTTATTAATTTAGTTTCGTACATACTACACTCATTCGCCTGTTAATCTCAGAGCAAAGATTTGTTTAATTTTTGGGGACCTAGAGATAAGTATTTCTTATACAAACGATATGATACCATAATAGGCGGCCTTGTCGGGGGGTTAGATACGGAAAGAGTGTCAGAGCCTCAACAATTAAACAACTTGATAATCTATGACCTTAACGGTCAGCACCCAAAAGCGCACATTTTGTAGTCTGCTAAGGAAAGAAATACTAATAATAATAATTGAATTGCTTCTATAGCGCTGTTTTCGAGAGAAAATCACCTCAAGGGCGGATGATTTATCTGTAAATTCTATGCAGGTAGTAGTAAAGAAAATGTACAAGGTTTCTCTATAGACAAAAATCCTCAGGAACATCTAAAATATGAACAGTGTGATTAGTATATTTATAAAAAATATTTAAATAATTTGAGACATGTCAAATAAGTTGACAGCACAGGCGAGGAAAAATACGTTTTGACATCACTAAAAAAAGCGCAATCGAAATTATTATTGTATGCATATAACTAACTAACTAACTAACCATCACGCCGTTTCCCCGCAGGGGTAGGCAGAGAGGACGGACCGCCCAACAACTCGATCTTGGCATACACTTCTTGCTTCATTTACATTCATACAACGCCTCATACATTCTCTTCTGTTGTTCCGACTTCTGACATGGCCCGACTCGAGTATTTGATTCACTTGATCGTGACATGTCTTCCTCGGGCGTCCCCGGCCTCCTCTTCCATTCACATTCGCGTCATATATTCTCCTTACACTCCTTTCTTCGTTCATTCGCTCTACATGACCAAACCATCTAAGCGTCCCTTTCTTAATCTTGCTCACTACGCTTACATCAGCCTTGCATTCTTTACGAATCTCAACATTTTTCACTCGATCATACATGGTTTTACCACACATTCGTCTCAGAGATCTCATTTGTACAGCATTCAGTCTACTTTCATCCTTCCTCTGCCAGTTCCATGCCTCAGTGCCATACATCAAGGTTGGTATCAGCACTCCATTGTTGACTGCTAGCTTCGCTTCCTTGGACAACTTTTTGTTTGCGCCAACCGCGTTCAGTCCTCCGTTAATGGAGTTTCCTGGATTCACCCTTCTTTCAATATTTGTATGCATATAATTTATTAATAATTTGATTAGGAATTATTACTATTTAACACGTTGGCATAACATTGGTGGCGATAATATCCATTTAAAAAACACGTTTTAATCTTAGAGACGACATAAAAACATAGATGTACATTATTATATATCATTAATATTACTGAGTTTTCATAACTGAATTGAACATCTGGAAAAACCCAGTATAGATAAATTATGGTGACCTGTTTATAGGTACCATTGGATTATGAACGAATGATAAAGAAGGGAAAATATATAGTTGACCCAGGCCTCGAAGATACCAGATAACAATCTCAAGACAGAAATATACCAAGGAAAATGGTTAAGACCCAAAAATACACACTTCGTAGTCTGCTAACTCAAGAAAATCTACGAATAATTTATATATACATTATATACGGGTAGTTAGGAAAAGGTTTCAAAAGACAAAGATCCTCTAACTGTAATCTTTTAAAATCCATATGAAATGCGTTCTGGAATTATAGGTAAAACGTTCAAAATTGCGTTTACTGATTGCACTGAACTGCAGCTATTTTCAGACATTTTGGTATGTATTTCATAGAATTTAAAAATAAACGGTGTGAGGATGTTTATCTTTTGAAACCTTAGACATTTTCCTAACTGCTCGTATAGAATTTACAGATAGATAATTTGTAGTATTGTTTGAGTTAGGAGACTACAAAGTGATGTTTAGAGCCATTTTCGAGTGCTGGCCCTTAAATTCTCTCTACCCACATTATAAAAGCAGCACAAAAAGGAGAATATCTCTCCCGGAGCGTATATCTTCGTAAAACAAATTATACTAAATTATGTACCTACCTACTCCTTTAATTTTCAAGTTATAATCCCCGAGACAAGGATCAGTTATCAGGAGCAAATAAACAGAGAGAGGTTATATTATTCAACGAGTCGTGGTAATCAATAATTATTCCTCAGAGTAACCTTCCGTGTTCCTTAGCTCCGCACATGGAGCAGTGTCGGCTACCGACCATATGTTCATCCCGCTGCTCTCCTTGTACGGATAGTCGGGATTCCCGGCCATGTCCCTCCATCATTTGCATCCCTAAAGAGGCGGGAAGTATTTACATTGTACACGCACATACACGGTGAAAAGATTTATTACTTAGAAGCTGAAAGGCCGTTGAGCGGGACTAAAAACTTGGATTTAATGTCAACATGCAATTGTGTGTTCAAGGGGGTATATTTCTTAAAATTTGTTTGTCACAAACAACACACGAAATAAACATGTGGTGAACATCTCCACAAAATGTTCACAATACTTTTACAAAACCCTCGAGATTGGACGCGACAAAAGCGGCGTCGTACAAATTAGAAAACCATTATTATTATAACTTGGAGACAATATCATGAAAGTCAACATCTCGAAAGTCGGAATTCCGAATTACTTGCTTTCAAAATGTCCAAAACCTTAAAAGACCATCATGTCGAAAAAAAACGTAGAAATCAAAATACATAGAGAAATTGTGTAGTCTATTTCTTTTGTAATTGGGTAGATAATGAGCTTTATGATGGTTACTATCATTATTAAGAAATCTGGGATTTTGGCTTTAGGGAAAAGGACATTCATTACATTACTTCGGCATTCAAGAAGTTAGCATTTAGGGATTTCGGCATCGTGACCCAAATGCAGGTGATATAATGCTACGATCCATACGATGCTAAATCCCTGGCGATAAGTCTTAGTTGTAAGTCAATAGTTATAAGTCTTACTTATAAGCCATTAGTAATAAATTTTAGCTGTAAGCTATTGGTTGTACGTCAAGCGATAAATTATTAAATTAATTGTAAAGTGCCCTTGAGGTGATTTTCCCACGAAAACGGGGCTATAGAAGTAATCCAATTATTATTATTATTACGATAAATTATAATCAAACCCCTCTACTGTACCACCCATCATAAAATATGCTTTTCCTTTCCTAAAAATCGAGCAAGACATAATTATTAAAATAAATACCAGGATTAAATAATATCTACAATAACATGTGTTTTCCAATATTATGTCCTCTGCGTTCAGAACCTTAGATAAATTTCGCTAATAAACTGTTTTTATCTCAAGTGGTCTGCCAGGTAAGTATTATCCCGTATAATATTATGTGCCCATACATAAAATAAATAACATGTATATTTTAACGCGGCATCACGTTCATGGGTCAAATGCATTGTACATATAGTTTGCTATTACAGATCGATGAACCGGTGGATGCAATATGTTAGCCATAAAGATAGGACATTGTAAAAAAAACATTTGTACAGCGCCCTCGAGGTGATTTTTAACAAAAAACGGTGCTATACAAATTATCCAAATATTATTATTATTGCTAAACAGGAGGTGAGAACTGGTGGAATCGACGCACTATTATGCAAGTAGTCTAATGTTATTAAGTCGAATCTCTACAATATATTTTTAACAGAAATTGCCGCCAGCAATGTGAATAATATTTAATCATTATAGAAAATAATATTAACATAACCTAAATGAAACATGAAAACGGAAAAAAAACGGAAATAAAAAGATTTCAGTCGCATATGGGACACGAACCCAGGACCTCTGCCTATCCGGGGCAACCGCTTAACCAACATAACTAATGAGACCAGTTCAATTTATGTCATCTTCATCGATATCATATCTCAAATTCAAGATCTGTTAATATTATTTACCATTTTTATCCCATATTATTGGCAGCTATCTTTATAATGGAGATTTATCTTTCGTTTTATTTGAAATCTTTTTATTTTCTGTCGTTTTTTTCCGTTTTCATGTTTCATTTAGGTTATGTTAATATTATTTTCTACAATGATTAAATATTAAAATGAGGTTTTTAAATCTCAATAAAAATAATTAATAATTAAAAATTGAATAATATTTCTTCAAGTTGGACTATAATGTTGGGCAGTATTTTAACGTATACGTTACGTACTGCCGGTTACGGTTAATAGATTCCTACATTAAAATACTATTACAATGTATTTGTACGCATTATGTATAACAATACCAGTGTGTGACTGTGTTCACGCGCACAAAGGAACAAATAATACGAGCCCAAGACGGTGAATACAAAACAAAAAGGTCACTCAAGGAGTATTTTACCCTCGGCCAATTCAATGCTACAATAACAGAATTGTGCAACTTGGGACAAAGCACTGCATAATATCATTGGGGTTAGTTTTTACATATTATTCAGGAGCAAGCCATTACCACCATCTAAAAACCAAAAAAAAACGCCACACAGCATCTCCAAAGATGAATCCTATGTGGAATTAATTTAATAAGGTAGTACAAAAAGATTGCTCTCCATCGTAAAGTTTAATAATAATAATAATAATAATGATTAGTTGGTTAGATGGTTTGGGCATGTAGAGCGAATGAACCAAGAAAGGAGTGTTAAAAGAATGACGCGAATAAATATGACGCGAATGTGAATGGAAGAAGTCGACGACGCCCGAGGAAGATATGGCACGATTAAGTGAATCAAATACTTGAGTCGGGCCGTGTCAGAAGTCGGAATAATAGAAGAGAACGTATAAGACGATGTATGAATGTGAATGAAGCAATAAGTGTATGTCAAGATCGAGCTGTTTGACGGTCCATCCTCTCCGCCTACCCCTACCCCTGCTGTGAAACGATTTTCTCACGACAACGGTGCTATAAAAGCAACCATTAACTAACTAACCATCACGCCTTTTCTCCGCAGGGGTAGGCAAATTAATTCTCTTCTGTTATTCTGACGTGTGACATGGCCCGACTCGAGTATTTGATTCACTTGATCGTGCTATGTCTTGCTCGGGCGTCCCAGGCTTCTTCTTCCATTCACATTCGCGTCCATATATTCTCCTTTCACTCCATTCTTTAATTTATTTAACCTATAATTTAGACTTGTAATTTATAACTAATAACTAATAACCAACAGCTAAGATTTATTACTAGTGGCTTGCAACTAAGACTTACTACCAACGAGACGTGTAACTGGTGACTTACATCTTTAGACCAAATAGGAAGTCATTCTACATTCTACGTGGGTATCTAAGTTATTTAAATCTTCACGGAGATTATATAAGTGGGTGTAGATAACGAGAATATATGAATATTTTGGGGTAACCCATTACCATCACGATCGAGATATTATGCCAGCAAATAACTGTCTGTTTTGGGATAGTTATTATACGATGAATATTTCACGAATAACAAGGGGACCCGACCCACACGCGGGTGTTTTTAAAGCAGAACCAAGAGATTGGTAAACGAAATGGTGTTAAAGACACCATCATTTTTTTAATAAATAAATAAATAAATAAATTAAAATAGCCACGAAAAAAATAAATTCATGAAGCAAAAATTAAACAGATTTTCAACTCGTAATTTTATCAAAGCGAAGAACTAAATAACTAATGCCGTTTCTCAGCAGCGGTAGGCAGACAGGACGGATCTCCCAACAATTCGGTCTTGGCACACACTTCTTACTTCATTCACATTCATACATACTCTTCTGTTATTCTGACTTGTGACATGGACCAACTGAAGTATTTGGCTCACTTGATCGTGCCCATGTCTTCCTCGGGGGTCCCCGACTTTTTCTACCATTCATATATTCGCGTCATATATTCTCCTTGCAATCCTTTCTTCGTTCATCCTCTCTACATGCCCAAACCATCCCAAAGCGTCCCTTTTTCAATTTTACTCATTGCGTTCTTCCATTCTTTGCGAATCTCAACATTTTTCACACAGCCATAATAATAATAATCGGACCATTTCTATAGCGCCGCTTTTGTGAAAAATCACCTCAGGGGCGCTGTACAAATGCAGAAAACTCCATTAATGAAGGACTGAACGCGGTTGGCGTTAACAAAAAAATGTCCAAAGAATCGAAGGTAGCGTCCTCAATGGAGTGCTGATACCAACTCTGATGTATGGAAGTGAGGCATGGAACCGGGAGAGAATTGATGAAAGTCGACTTAATGCTGTATAAATGAGATCCCATACATAGTTTTATGACACATACGCCTCAGGGATCTCATTTCTACAGCATTAAGGACTTTCATCAATTCTCTCCCGGTTCCATGCCTCACTGCCATACATCAGAGTTGGTATCAGCACTCCATTGAGGACTGCTAGCTTCGATTCTCTGGACATTTTTTTGCTAACGCCAACCGCGTGTAGTCCTTCATTAATGGAGTTTTCTGCATTCGCCCTTCCTTCAATATCCCTATCAACCTTTCCATCTCTCGTAAACATACTTCCCAAATACACAGACTAATCCACCTGCTCCAAATATTCATCGTTCACAACTATATTGTACACTGTTTTCGTACCCTCTTTTCAAACACCATGACTTAAGACTTATTTACATTCATCATACATAATTCGTTCACCCTAGACACGAGAGACCAGCAATCACCACCGCATCATCAGCATACCATATTTTCAGATAGACGTAGAAATACAAGATAAAATACCACAAACCTTTTAACTAGATCACTATCGGAGTAGTAATTATCTACAAGGGTGGGCAGAGAGGATGGAATGCCGCACATTTCAGTACCGGTACACACTCCTTGCTATACCCATATTCATAGATACTTTTCTACTATTCGTACATTTTTAAACCGGAGAAAATAAATCTAATAAACTCAATCAATAAATACCAACTCTTCTTGTGCCACCGATCGTCTAATAAATGTAACATCAATAGAAAAGGAGCAACAAATAGCAACTGTAAAACTATCATATCTATACTTAAATTTTCTAATAAAACTGTGTTCATCTGAAGCCACCTGCCAGGTAAGTATGTTTTTCTGTATCTGTTTGTACATAATTAGATAAATAATAGGAAATAATATTTGTACAGCGCCATTGAGGTGATTTTTCACAAAAACGGCGCTATACAAATCATCCAATTATTAAATTCCATTCATTGAAATAGGTGGGTACATGAGGATGATCAATCTCATAAACATAGCAAGACTACGAGTTTCAGATATAATTTATACGGTAGTAAAAATTGTGACAGGAAAAAAAAAAAAAAAACTAGAATCGAAAAACCGAACAGCATTGAAGACGCATATTTTAGAAATCGGTGACATCTGGCAGTCGAGTGTTTAAGATTGTGACAAAGGCCATAAGTCACGTCTGGTTTTGGGTTCTGTGTTGTTCTGACCCGCACAAAGGCCTCCTTCACGTGTCTGGAAAGCCTGGGTCGGTGGGACCCCCAAACTAAAAACCGTTGACAATATGGCATCAGAAGGAAACAAAATATGGCATTTGTACAGATGCGCTTTGAATAGATACTGAAAAAGTTTTATTATAAGAACTCCAACAATAATTTAATAATAAAAATAAATATATTTATTTAAAAAGTTCGTCCTCTTGAGACAGTAGTCCGTGCCGAAGAGAATTGTTGCTTATATAAGTTGTTTGGACTGGTGAAAGATCACAATTCAGAATGTAAAAGATGCTTGAAATGGCTTTAGCCGTGTTCGGTGACCAGATCTAAATAGCCGGGCCAATCCCAACTATCCTCTTCCCCATTTGCTTCCCTTCCCTACTTCCTTTAGCGTTACAGCATACCAAAATTGGGGATGTCATAGTCCCACTGGCTCAGGACAATTGGGACTCTTGTGCGGTAGCAATTAACTTTTTGTTTTATTATTAATCATTACAATCTTAATACAGTGGGTCAATTCGCTATCTATCGATAATTTTACACAAAAATCTAAAAGAATGGATTAAAATAATTTGATCGTATCATTCTGGAGTGTCATTGAGTCCTTCATGCATCTACTTTCGTATTTGAATACATATGTTCTCCTGGCCCCCTAGCACAGAACATACTCGTAGATAAAGGTTTTATCGATAATTTCGGTAACTAGTCATCGTTCCTGAGCAAGACTGCAGGTCACCAACGACCAAACAGCATTTCATGTCGACAAAAATAAGCACATTTAGTCGATGAGAACTGTTTTTTTATTATTATTAACAATCTGCAGTCGTGCTTGGGAACGATGACAAGTTATAATCAACATTATCGATAAATCGTTTATCGATGTTCTTTGCTAGGGGGCCGGCCATGAACCCTTTTTTATCAATCCACTGTGCGTTATATTATTAAAGTTGGTAAAAAAAATCATGTTCATATTTTCTTTTCAAGCCGCTTCTCTAAGTAGGCTTGCCTTATGTAAACACGCCTCACGTTTCTGCCACAAATCACAAGATAAATCTAGCGAAAACAGACAATACCTTATAATTTACAAGATTGTCTGGGAAACTGTCTTGGCGCCATTGTGACGGTCGACAACTTAACCACTTTAATAAGCAACCACAAACCATAGCTAAAGATATGTCCACGTAGGAGTAGGCAGATAAAGTGTTAAACATTCTTATCCTGGCATGCACAATCACACCAGTGGTGGAGCAATACACTTCCGGTCCTCCGGGCAAGTATGTATTATTTTAGAGCGTAGGTTCTCAACGTGGGCGATAACGCCCCCCTGTGGGCGTTTAAGACTTTCAGGGGGGCAGTAGAAAACCCAGAGAAAATTAAGGGGCGTTGAGATGGTACAATTAGGGCGTGGGCAGGTAATAATAATAATAATAATTGGATTACTTGTATAGCGCCGTTTTTGTGAAAAATCACCTCAAGGGCGCAAATCTTACTTCCTATTCTTTACCTAATTATGCACAAACAGATGCAGAAAAACATACTTACCTGGCAGGTCGCTTCACACGAACACAGTTTTATTAGAAAATTAAAGTATAGAGATGATATCTTTACAATTGCTATTTCATCCTACTTTTCTATTTTTCTATTGATGATACATTTATTGGAAGATTGGTGGCACAAGAAGAGTTGGCATTTATTTAAAATACTTTTAATTTTTAGGACTGGAAAATGTTTATAAAATGACCTTAAAAAGCGTAAGAAGCTTCTAATGGATATTATCATTTTTTACTTATTTTTTACACTTTTAGTTATTTACAGTGTTGCGGGCTGTGGACTAGAGGTGGGCGTTTCAGTTTCATTTTCAAAATAACCGAAACCGTTTCGGTTTCTCAAAATTAACGGTTTCTAGAAACCGTTTAAAAATAACGTAATTTTTTTTTCATATACATAAATATAAAATAAATAAAAGTTATCGTCTGTTATAATTACGTTGAATGATAAAAAGTAATATATGTAGGTTGTTTAGATAATATAAATCATAGGCTTCATGGCTTCCTATTAAAAATATATATATGAACTTACCAAAATGTGAGGACAGGGTTGGGGTCAACTTTAGCGATAATTTAAAATAAAGTCAATCACAAATAAGGCCACAAAAGTATGCACACACTCTGATAATATTATATACTTCAATTATAATAACGGCCAACTGAGATTCAATATTAGTACTACAGCATTCATTTATATTATTATTACATCACTTTATTTTTGGGTTAAATATTTTAAGTTAACTATTTCTATGAGTTTTAAAAGATTCAAAATTTAGTAGACAGGTTACTTTTTTTGAAATGTCTAACGATTGTTTTAAATTTATTGGTTGTATCTGAAACAATTTTTAACGCATCTTGAACAATTAAGTTTATTTTATGTGCATAAAAGCCAAAGTGTTTCCACTTGAGAATGTCATTTATAGTACCCTTGATGTTAGATGCATTATCGGACACAACAACTAGCACCTTTCCACCTAACTCCCACTTTTCCAAGATCCTTTTTAATTCTTTAGCCAACTCTACACTTGTGGGGCCCGCTAAAAGAGGCACAACCAAGTAAAACGGTTTGAAAAACCAAGTAAAAAGTGTGCCGTTATAGCCATGTAGCTCTCGGTCGTGGAAGAAGACCAAAGATCTGTAGTTAAACAAACACTCGTTGCCTCAGTTTTTAACAAGTCTACAACTTTAAGAACACATTTATCGTAATGCAATGACAACAAATTATTTGACACATATTTTCTGCTGGGTAAAGTGTATGATGGAATTACACCAGCTATCAATTTGACGAAACCGCTATCTTCAACCATGCTGAAGGGTTGAAGATCTTCTATAAAGTGGCCCATAACCAAATCGTCAATTTGTTTTTTTTTTCCTGCGAACTAATGTTTTTTGGAATAAAAGGCATAATATTTTGCTGTGTCGTTTTTCCAAGAGAAAAACCTGAAGTGCTGGCTATGACCTGTGATTTTTCAACTGGCTGAACTGATAATTCAGAAGCACTCACACTCACACTTGTTTGATCACTTTCGGTTATAGTTTGACTAGCCACTCTAGCCAGCGGAAGAATCACATTTTGCCGACCGGAGATTTCCGAATTGAACAAAGTTAAATGTACTAGGGGATGTTTTCTCTTTAGGTGTATTTTCAAATTAGACACAGTAGATTTAAATGAAATGCGCGTCTTACATATATTATACTAGGCAAAATCATCCCCAACAGTTTCGAAATGTGTCCATAGAACACTAACCTTTCTGCGTTTATGCGACGACATCATAGAAGTAGGTAAAATAGTCTTGATATAATAATAACAAAAAATTATAAAACTGAACGACGGCACTTGTCTATAATGTTCGCGTTAATACAATTTTTCGCATACTAAACTGACAAAATGTTCAAATATTAAATCTCCCCAAATAATATACTTTATGACTGCATGTATGGATTGAAAAAGGAATCTTCCAGAATGATCTAAAAATCGAAACAATAATAAGCAATCCTTGTTCTTGCGTATTCCGATATCACCTAAAATGTGGCACTGAACAATCGAAGATTTTTATTTTCCCGGTGCCATATTTGATATTACCAAACTGCTCTGGCCCTTTTTGGAAAGATAATATTGATTATCTGCAACATTTTATTATTATTACTTACTTGAGACACGCCATAAACAGATCTGTCGGCTTTTTTGTAAACATTCAGGTTTGAATTACCTAGCCAGATTAAGTAAAGGCGAATAGTAAAAATTAGAACGTTTTGTTTAATGAGCCACAAGTCACTACGGTAAATAGTTTAACCTTTTTTCTACGTTACTAACATTAGCTGGTGGTGGTTCATTATATTGTATTTCATGAACAGTCTCTTTTTACTTCAGAGATGGATTGCACTCGATGAAGTACGTACCCACGAAAGGAAAAGATATCGCATCAAAAGGAACCGTGTTTGCTTGAGAATATATTTTTTTTATCACTAGTGGGTCTGCCGTTTCTGTACATTACAATCATTACAATTTTTTTTTCTTCTAGTCTAAAAAACACTTACATTCTTCTTTCAAGTCTAGATACCCCGGCTGATATTATACGCGAATATACGGCATTTATTACTACGCTAACTAATTAACCATCATGCTTTTTCTCAGCAGGGATAGGCAGAGAGGATAGACCGCCACACAACTCTGTCTCGGTATAGACTCCTTGCTTCATTCACATTCATATATCGTATTATAACCTACTCCAGTATGTATTTGCTTCACTTGATTATGTCATATATTCTTCGGGTGTCCCCGACTTCTTATACCATTATCTTCCACGCCATATATTCTCTTTATACCTCTCTTCGGTCATCCGTTCAACGTGCCCAAAACATCTAAGAGTCCTTTCTCAATCTTAACAATTACGAAGAAAATAGTTATCATTCCCATAATTTAAATTCATAACCATGAAAGATAAAAATAATACCATGGTTGTAGGACAAATTGATTTTGCTAGATTAGTACTTATCTGCAGTTCTGAAATACTAAAACAACAAAAAAAACAGCTAAAATCCTTATAAAATTATTTTTAGAAGTTGATGTCCACGAAAAAGTAAGGTAAAAAGTAGCTCCCAAACTCGAAAACGTTGGAAACCATTCTATCGTGATTATTAAACCACAACATTTCGCGGTGAACGATGCGGCGAAAGCGTTTGTTTGAAACGGGTCACGGCAAATATCGCATGGCGTTGCAGTCGGGCGTTTAATTTTATCGAAGCCGTTTTTCGAAGCCGTTTTTCGAATAAGCGTTTCACGAGAAAGCGTTTTACACGAAAGCGTTACGGCATTTCGCGTTTAGCGTTGCGGGCGGGCGTTGCGGGAGGGCGTTACATTTTTTAAAGCGTTTTGCCGCAACGGTCAGAAACGGGGTGTCGGGAAAAAGCGTTTCACGCGATAAGCGTTCGTTTTCAAACGGGTTACGAGTTTGGTAAATGTTGCGGGGAGCTGTTTTAAATGTTTCGTGCGTAATTCTCAAGCGAATTATCCTTTACTGGAATCATTTCGCGCGGGTTTATTGGAGACGTAGTTACAGATTTTTTAAAACGGTTTTTCTAAAATCCTCGAAACGGTTGCAACCGTTTCCTAACTTAAACGCTTTCATAAAAACGGTTTTACGTTTTTTTACTCACCTCTACACGATGGAGTGACTCACGAGATTTCAGCTCGATCATACGATAGTAATATATTATTAATATATAATATACGGAATTGGGTATAATTTTAGTAGCAACCTATGCAGTTCTGCTTTGTTGAAAACGAAAATGTGTAGTGCTAAAAGTATTGGGATAATAAAATGTTACGAATTTAAAGTAAGTACTGTCTTAGAATTTTTTTCTTTGATTTTACTTATTCCATTTTTAAACAGAACTAAACAAAGGCGATGGAGTTGTTTTGGCAGAGGTGGAGACTGTGGAGAGGTGTGTTATTGGGGGAGAACGTAGTTACGGAGGGAAAGCGATTGGGGAGACAGGTTTGGTTTTTAAATTGGTTAGGTACTGTTGAAGTTTATAGTAATAATAATATATTGATTTGTGGAAATGTTGAAACACGCGTAAATTGAGGATAATAAACGTGAGGGAGGAAAAATACTTGAAATTATGATTGTCGTTGAATGAAGAAAGAACAGTGTATTATTTAAAGCGCAATAATATTATTGTGAACATATTTTATTTATTGATGCATACATTATTTAATATAATTAAACTAAAAGAAACTGCTTTTATTGAGTTGTTCGTTCGTTTATGTACAACGTAGTTATTGTAGTGCTGTTGCTTCAATAAATTTTGAATGTAGGTATATGCAAATGTTTCATATCAGAGATATAATTTTGAATCAGGAAAAAAGTGCCCGCAATGATTCAATCATTTAAAATTTATTACCTACATAGTTTAACACATGTTAAAATTTCAAATACAACGTTGCACAGCAGCTGATCGGTATTTCATTTAATAAATTGATAAGCAGGCGGCCAACATTATAATACTGAAAAACCAGATAGGTAGGTACTTATGAAAAGAATTAATATTTTTTGATTGGTTACCGTATTTAAAAAAATTGTATTTAGTATTGATGATTTGCAATGAATATATGTATGCGCTTTAATGTTTCATTTTAAATATTGTGTATCTTACTCTAAATAAAAATAAAATTATTCAGGTAATAATTAATTGTTCTAAGTAAAGAATATGTTTAGTTATTCATTGGACTGGTATCCCAAATATCCACTTATTGTAGGGACGCAACGAACAGAAGGCCTTTCTTCTTTATTCCAAGGCCCGGAATTTCAGTCGCTATTAGAGATATTTATGTCCGTTAAGTTGCTCTTTGCTAGAAACCCTGACAAGATAAGCCGAATGATACCATTACCAAAAATTACTGAAATACCGGGCCCGCACGAAGCGACGTTTCGTTTCAAGCTAGCTCTGCCACGAGATGGCAGAGACATCTGGTTGCATTTTCACAAAAGTGCAGAACACGAAAGACTTTATTTGCCTGACATCTATCGAAGAGTAGATAAAAAAATTATGACATTGATAACCGAATTCCCTGACTTATCAGCTGCTGCCCTCATTTCAAAGAAAAAACTTCACTGCATTTAATTGAAAGGTTTTCGTCGGCCAACTTCAGAGATGTTCGTCATCTGTCTGCTTGTAAACCACTACGAAATTCTAAGTTTTACGCCGCGAACTCGAAATTTTCGAGAACTTTGATAATAACGTTTGACTAATTTTTCTGATGGAAAACTCAGAAAAGACAACGTGTGAATCTGAAACTCCACCAGAAACCAAACGTGTAGGATGTTCTCATTATAAAAGAAGGGCCAAATTTGTCGTGAGTAATTTTGTCCCACGTATCAACCAGAAATATTGACCAATCGATGATACGAATGTTATTTATTTCGCAAATCAATCGCAATTTTTCCATACAATATGCCTTTACTATGTTGCTATCCGACGCTTTCCAATTTATTGTTCTCTTGTATCTTATAAAATGTCCACTACGTGAAAGCAATGAATATGAACTTTACATTGACAAATGTCATTCTAAGATTCGAACCCTGACATGTATGCACACAAGATGAATTATAAATAGAAGTTTCTTAGCAATCATTACTGACTACCGACTGCATTATATCACAACAACGCAAATCGTTAATCTGCACTAAATAATGATCATCTGTCATTCAAATTTAACAGCATGTAATAATGTATTATTTGAATGTTTTTAATTGATTTGCACATTGCCCTTTTAAATGCTTTAATTTAAAAATGTGCTATGACAAAATGTATCACTGTTTTCAATGACAATTCTTGATCATTTCTAATACATGTTTTTCTATTATTCGTTTTTCAGACGCCATGCTGTAACAAATTTTACATGTGCCGCTATTGTCACGATGAAAATGAACAGCATTACTTCAATAGGAAAACTGTTACAGAATTAATATGTACAGAGTGCGATACGCGACAAAAAGTACAAGCCGAGTGTGAAAAGTGTGGCGTTCGTTTTGGGAAGGTAAAACCTTGATTTTTTTTCATCCAATGTATTCTCTACTGTCTGTCCTTATTTCTCTTTGATTCGACTCCTAAATATTCTTTCAAGACTGGTTTCTTTGCTAATATGCACTTGTGACCTTGCTTCTTATCAACAAGGTTAGATCTCTAGTGCTCTCTATCTTTTTTTATGTCTCTTTATTACTTAACAATGGTCATTAGACATTATTCACAAGAATAAGCAGCTTCATATCTCAAGTAGCAGCATTACCCGATAGTTAAATCAAAATTGATTTGGGTTCTGGAGACAATTCAAATCTACATACCACAAAGAGAAAACTGTCTTGGAATGCGAGATCAACTATTTGACTACTTTTCTGAGAAAACAATATGTTTATTAAGCTTGCATTAATTTCCTGAGATATTTTGATAGAAAATAATCATTGTAGTAGGATTATTTGACTACATAACGACTGTGTTTAAGGAAAAGGCCGTAACCCTCAAGTTTTGGGAATATGACTTTTTTTTACATAATTGTTATCTTGACCACCCAATAAACATCCTGGAAGAAGGCATCAGTTTGCAAAAATCTAAATCTTAATAAAAATTCAGTTTCAATTTTTTAAATTCAGGGTTATCTCAAATATATGGAGGGGAAAAACTACTTGACCCACGTCCAATCCCTCAATTATTAATTTTCATTTCATTTTACTGCAATTAAAAAGGTAGTAAGCCACCTACTACCTAAAATGTAGTGATATCACAGTGATTTCCGGCCCCCAGTGGAAGAAAACAATCTACTAACGGAATGCAATTTCGAACAAGCCTCATGCCTCCATTGTGACAGTTTTGTTTGTGTTTTACTGCAATTTTTTTTCTTCATAAATTCAGTTTTTGGGATTGCAGTTGTTTTTACATAGATTTCATAATAAAATTTTTAAACAAAATATATTATGTACAGCGGTAAATAAAAAGCTCAATGTTTATAATCCAATATATCCATCACGCTTGTAATAACAATAATCGATAAGGTTATGTTTATCCTTCGGTTTGAATCCCATCCGACCGTTTTAATTGCCCGATCCTCGCGGGAGACGTGTGGGTCAAATAGTTCTCCGCTTGGTCGACAGAGGTGACATTAGTGCCTCTGTCGGGCGGATAGCGAACCAAAATCTCTGTAGCGGGAATATTCGAATATGCAGCTAACAGTAAATACATATAAAAAGGGTAGGCCACTGAATTATGGCGAGATAATTTGGCAAAGAAAAAGGCTTCATCACTCAGATTTAAAGGTTTTTCTTTAATAACTTTACTAATTATTTATGGATTAAATACTGAAATGTCAAGTTCCCGCCAAATACAAATCCTCTCGTGTGCCAGCGGTAAAATAACTTGTTGCACGCTGTGAGCTAGCTGACAGTAATTTTGTAATTACTCATTATTGTTTTGCAAAATGATGTTTTTGTAAATTGTTCTGCCTTTCTAGATAATGAGTTCATGTATTTATCAATATTGTATCTATAATATGTCAGAAGAAGTTTCCACAGAATAGCTACTTGTTTATATTCAGTGAAATGATTTTTTCTCCCTCCTTTTAAATAAAAAAGTAAAATAAGGAAATCCAAATATATTTTTAAAGTTTTATTATATTTTCGTAAACTCAAGTATGTGTCCTTCACAATTAAAATATAATAATATGACGTTTTTCTCTAAATAAATATTAAACTAATATGACATTGAAAATCGTCATTGCAAGGTTGATGACACTCCCACAATGGCGAAGAACTTTTTCACAGATAAAATAATGTTTGCATGTGACGAAACAACAAGATGGAATAATATTAAGATGTATTATTTCCTTGCTAAGTGAATAAAATATATTATATTTATAATAATTATATAAAATATATCCCTACTCCTACACTTATCCCTACCCCTACCCTACATCTACCCTACATCTAACCCACACCTACTCTACACTTACTCTACCACTACCCGTATTGCGTATTTAAAGAAAAGACATAGAAAAAAGCTCTCAATATTAGCATTTTCTCGCAAAAGAGAGCCAAGGAGTTTACTGCTCTAATTTTCACTGACTCGCTCGGTACTACTATGTCAATATGCGTCTTTTGATACCCATATCAGAATTATTTCAAAAGAAAAATAAATAAAAATTAATTTTTGTAAAATATTTTCCACTTCAATTTTCTGTTCTCCTGGGATGAATCCCAGGAGAACAGATTTAAAAAAAAAATTATATTAAATATGTAGACAGCGCCTTTGAGGTGATTTTTCACAAAAACGGCATTATACAAATCATCCAATTATTATTATTAGTATGCTAGGAGCATTTTTTAAGGTTCGAAATACTATAAAATTACGTCCCGTCCCATTTAATTATTATTGTTTTTCTTTTTATTAAAAAAACTTTTTTTCCTTTCGTGCTTTTAACCTCTGGTGCATCAGCATGTCTGATAGGTAACGCAAAATTTGTATCCGTTGAACGCTAGCGTGTCGGACTCATGCTTTCTTTTTGTTGGATTCTGGAAGGCTGAAAAGCTGTGCTTGCCTTAAGAAAATGGCTCGGAAACTTTTTATTATGATGTGATGCGTGAGTTTTTAAAATGAAAGACGAATCGCATTAGAATATTTAAAGGTAATCGACTCTTACTCTCATTTGTCCACCTTGCCACAACTGTTGACGGAATATAATAATAAAAATGGCCCTTGTCAAGGCATCAAAATATTAAATGTTATGCAATTACAGTCGAAAAGATTGCAGCCTACCGTTGGACATAGATCAATGCATGCCAATGCGGAATAGCAATAATAATCTTCAATTAATATTGTTTACCGTCTAAATTATGAACTCTGAGAGCGAATAAAATCGTAAATTCTGTGTATGTATATTCTTGAGATTAGAATCAATGCTATGTTTACTTTGATACGTCTTTATATTTGAACTGTGTTAACTACTGGTAATATTATCGCTACACGAGTCTTATTATGCGGACGTTATAGTAGGTCCTCATGCAACAATATCATCTGGGTTTTTAACACATTCCCCATATATACATATTTAAATAATAATTTTGCATTCATCTAGCCTAAAACTAGGAAATAAATTTACTACATCAAATGATACTAAAAGTACATTATTAGGAATATCTAAATATTTTAAAATATCAACCAATTCAAGAGAATTTTTAATTTAGTTTTGAAAACATTGCTATCCAAAATTATTCTATTAATTGTAGATGCTGATTTATAACTGGGGGCATTACAGTTAGAAGCAAATACTATCCTCCAGCTTTTTATACTAATAATAAATTAAAAAATTGTATTTTAAATAACAACGATAAAGATAATATTTTAAATAAATCGGGGGTATATAAATTAATTTGTAACAATTGCAACTATTTTTACATGGGAAAGACTTCTAGAAATTTCAGTTTTAGAGTTAAGGAACACCTAAGGGTGTTTAAATAATAACAAATATTCTGAATTTGCCAATCATATTTTAGAAACCAATCATTCTTTTGATATAAATAAAGATTTTAAAATTATACATACAAATACAACCGGTTTACAATAAGGAACTCCAGTGAAAATATATTGGCTTTAAAAATATATATTCATATAGATCAGCAAACGCTGATTCCGAGAATACAACTTTTATTATATATAATCATACGTAGAATTTATAAATCGTTATTTAAAACTGAATAATCAGCTCATAAAAACACCGTGTTATGTTGGTACTATTGAATTTGGAACATCTGATGTCACGTGAGCACTCTGTGTTTGGATTAGTAAGAAAAACAATATTTTTCGATTTTGTTTTGTATTTTTTTTAGTTTTGGCAAAATTTTAACTTAATATGGGTGACTTTAAGCTCTATAATTTTTCGATATAAAAAACTATTTGTTTATGTAAGAAATTCGAATATTCACGATCAATCCAATAAGGGGAACTCCAGTCCAATTTATTTTTTATTTTTTTTATCAACAGTGACTTTCAAACTTAAATACGGATATTATGATAATTTTAATGGTCAATACTATTATTATTCTTTGAGTTAAAGTTTCTAAAAAGTTCCTTTTTTTTTTTTTTACTTATGTTTAGTTATGGTTTACCATGAATAGAATATACAATTATGTAAGGTACAGCTCATCCTTGTTTTGAAATTTGACATTCCAACCTCAAAACTGATCAAAACCGACCGGCCATAGATTTGGAGCGTTTTGGCGGCTTTTGAAAAAATTTAAACTTTGAAAATTATTTTAACCATGGAAACTAACTTTAGAAAAAAAACGAAATATACTGGTATTTATGTTTGGATGTGATTATTGATATAAAAAAAAATCGGGCTGGAGTTCCTTATTGGACAAATTTGAAATTTTAGAAATCAGAAAAAGTGTTAATAGTGAATTAAATTTAATAAATAATCAAATATTTTTTTAAAAAGCTCTCTTGAATTTACTCTCATTAATATTAATGATAAAAATAATTGTATTTTAATTTCTAATATAAGTTTGTTATTCAATGTTTTATAATAATTTTTTATTAACATTTTTGATTAATTACTTACCTACTTTAATCAATTTTTGTTTGTTTATGCTTGACATTATTATTTTTAGTATTCCTGAAGAAAAAAGCACCGCTTTCGAAACATGTAGATATCTGTGTATATTAATAAGGTGGTGAATACAAAGTAATTTTTTTAATTCGTTTAATTAATAATGACGCCACAAAGTGAATACCAATCTTTTGAAGAAATTATATGTATATATATGTTTTTAATAGCGGAGAAAAAATACATACGAGTACACTTTAAAATTGAAACACTCAAATATTGTAGGTACCTAGTCTTAACAGGACTGTCCCGTTTTTCTGTATTCCGTCTCGTTGTCTCCCTTCTTTTTCGCCCCTGTTTTAGGGCAAAAATTATCCAGTCACTATTATACTGGTTATAGTATACTTTTGTGTTAACCTTTCAGTACACGTGCCTAGTTTGTAATCTATTTGATGATGAGGACAAGCGCCAGTACCACTGCGAGGGCTGCGGAATCTGCCGGGTGGGGGGGCGGGACCGCTTCTTCCACTGCCAGGTCTGCAACATGTGCCTGCCCGTGCAGCTGCTGAGGGACGGACACAGATGCGTTGAGGTTTGTCTCCATTCTTACGGAGTTCATTAGGTTTCCAATGGAGTGTATTGTCAATCAGATGGGGTGCATTACATCTTTAATGAAGTGAATTATCAATCAAACGACGTGCTTTACTGATCCGATTGTGCTTAAACATGCCCCGGAAGCAAGAAACAGGTGCACTGTTTAAAATGTAGTGATTTTATAATCTACACATGACATATTTAAACAACTGGACGCATCGTAGAAGAATGTCTCCTTCATTAGTTTTTTGGAGGCACATTTGTGCTGGACCAAGTGACTCCCGATGCAGTTGACTGGTTGGATAACCTCAGCATCCTACTTTGACCTCCACCAACTCTCCCCCACCATACAAAGAAGAAGATAAATTATAATCCATGTTTGTCTTGTTTGTTGTTGCTATTGTTTGGTAGTTTTTTTTTTTTTTTTTTACAGTAACTCCACACAGGATTGCATATGGAAACAAAAACCACCACTGGTTCCCACTCCAAGCTTCTCGATACAAACCAAAATACATATACTGTTGCAGAATGTATCCCGCTCCAACTGCCCGGTATGCCTGGAGGATATCCACACGTCTCGGATCCCATGTCACATCCCAGACTGTGGCCACCTGCTCCACCGCACCTGCTTCGAGGAGCTGTTGCACTCGGGCCACTACGCCTGCCCCACTTGCCAGACCAGCATGATTGACATGACCAGTGTAAGCCCTAGTCCTACCTCTCCTATATGCAGCATGCACTTTTCACTTAGTGCTGAGCACCATCGTGTATCATTGCCAACCTGTTGGGCCTCTTGTCTATCGCATCTTGTTCCCCCCAGGCGTCTGTTTCGCAGTTCATATTTTGATGGCTTAAGGGCGAGAGGGACGTCGGAGAGTTATTATTTATTAATTCAAAATAATGATATTATTACGCATTACGATAGACATAATGTTTTTAAATAGAAAAATATTTAATAAAATATTTTATTTTATTTTATATATATATTATATTTTATTAAATATTTTATAAATTTACATAGGCTTACCATTTATCAAAATATAACCAGAAATATTACTTTTTCTGACCGTCCCATTGTAAGTTTTACTAAATATTTAAAATACGAATATGATTTTTAAAGTGGAGAAAAGTATTTTTAATCCTTTATCGTTGTGTTTTTGTAAATAAACATAATCAAAGATTTGTAATCCGCATTACAAAAAAAAATATATATATTAAAGTTCTTTTTTTTAAATTTATCTTATCGACAAGTTACAGAAAAACCTTGACAGCATTTTTTAAGGATATTTAACTTTTAAAATTTTTTTGTAAAACATACGTAGAACGGTCAGAAATGTGTAATGTTTCTGATTATATTTTGATAAATGCTAAGCCCATGCAAATTAAAAAAAAGTAATAAATATTTTTCTCTTTAAAACACCATGTTTATAGCATTGGACAATAATATTATCATTATTTTGAATTAATAAATAATAACTCTCCGACGTCCCTCTCCCCGTTAAAGCATTATATACAATCTACATCCATGTCGTGTGGTCCACTTCGGTAAATAAAATATCAAACATACTCATATAAGTAACAGAAGTTAGTTTTGATATTTTTTGTTTAATAGCAATCGACCGAATTTCCGGGTGCTATGATCAAAAAATATTTAATGTTTTCTGTTCCTTTTTACAAAATACCAAAAAGTACTGACCAGCTTTTGTCTGCCTCAATATTTTGATTCAGGCTAACTGCGCACTAGGCAGCCAGGCTGTGGCAGCTAATAGATCTTAAAATTTGTATGAAAATGTATTCACGCAAACGCACTAGGCAGCCAGATATCGCCAGATATATGGCTGCGGGAGCCAGTCGAAACATGGCAATAGGCAAGTGCGATATATGGAAATGTATGTGGCTGCTGAGTTATCCAAAATTACAGGAATTTTTTTTTTACATATTTTATTTCAGTATGATAGAAATCAACAGTATTTGTTCGTTTCACCTTGGAGATGCAAAAATTATTTGTTTTCTGTATCTGATAACCTGAAGAACCCTCAGTACAATAGTTATACTAATAACAGATATAGACCCAATTTATCTTGAACCTTCAAGTTTTGGATTGGGAGTAACACAATGAGAAGGGGTAGGTAAAGGGCACATTGAGGAAGTAGAGTGGTTTCCTGTTGAAATATGTTTATTGGTTAAAAAGAAACATTTAAAAAATTTAATCTATGTGATTATGGCAAGCCACAATGTACCTGCTTTTTATAAACATTATGTTAATTTGATGTATAACTTTGCAGCTGTGGAAATACCTGGATTCTGAAGTGGCCATGACTCCAATGCCCCCGGAGTACTCAGAATATAAAGCTACAATCTTGTGCAAAGATTGCCATAAGGTACATATTACTATGCTTTTGGTTTTTTCTGTGCCACTCCTACCGAAGGTTAAACAATCATGGCTATTTTTACTTTTCAGTCGATACTGGTAGATCCATTAATTCACATTGATTATCCATCCCGAATGAATTAATCCAATCTCATTAACCACTTATCCCATCTCATTAAGTGAATTAATTCAGTTTGAGTGCGAGAAAATCCCTCGAACTCCGGTGCTGTACACAGGGCATACTTTTAGAATTTTGTAAATTTTATTTGGATTTAAATTAACACATACTAGGTGTGTTCAAAAGAAAACGGGAATTTCGAATTTTTTTTGAAAAGTATTTATTTTTTCATCAATACCAATTTTCTCCCCTTCAAAGTAATCCCCCTCAGATATAATGCACTTATGCCAGCGCTTCTTCCAATCCTCGAAGCACTTCTGGAATGCACTTTTCGGTATGGCCACCAGCTCGTTCTTCGATTCTGACTTTATCTCATCAATTGTGGCAAAACGCTTTCCTTTCATTGGTCTCTTCAGTTTTGGGAATAGGAAAAAGTCACAGGGAGCCAAATCTGGTGAATTCGGTGGTTGTGGCATGATTACGGTGTTGTTTTTGGCCAAATAATCACGAACAAGCATTGATGTGTGAGCTGGTGCATTATCGTGATGCAAAATCCATGATTTCTTTTTCCACAATTCCGATCGTTTGAGCCGTATTGCTTCACGCAAACGTTGCATAACTTCCTTGTAGTATTCCTTATTAACCGTACGACGTGTTGGCAAGAACTCATGATGCACCACGCCATTGTAATCAAAGAAAACTGATCAAAACCTTCACATTTGATCGAACTTGGCGTGTTTTTTTCGGTCTTGGCTCTTCTGGCCGCTTCCATTGGGATGATTGGGCCTTGGTTTCGACGTCATAACCATATACGCATGTTTCATCACCAGTTATGACCCTTTTGAGCAAATCTGGATCGTTGTTGATGTCATTCAACAACTCCTGAGCGATACTAATGCGACGTTGCTTTTGCTCAAAATTTTGCAATTTCGGAACAAACTTCGCTACCACACGTTTCATGCCCAAAACATCGAGAAAATTGAATGGCATGAACCGATTGATATGCCAACATCCTCTGCAACTTCCCTAATAGTGATTCGACGATTTTCCAAAACCGTTTTCTTCGTTTGTTGACGTGGTTGCAACTCCAGAACGCTCATCGTCATTAACATCTTCTCAGCCTTCTGTAAAGCGCTTGTACCACTTATAAACACTCTTTTGAGACAAAGTAAACTCGCCGAATTCCACACTCAACATTTTAAGTGCGTTGGAGCACTTTATTCCATTTTTAACGCAAAATTTAATACACATTCTTTGATCCATTTTTTTTTCAAAAGTAAAAAATCGAAGAACACACAAAAAAGTGACTAACCTTTCCAGTTGTCAAAAACAAACCATTAATCCAAAATGGCTGATTATGCTAACATATGATAAACATATGTGTACCAACATAAAAAAAAAAAAAAACGATAATCGAATGTACACAGCCCGCAAAAATTCAAAATTCACCTTTTCTTTTGAACACACCTCGTAGTTGTTTCTGTTATTTGGTACGAGAACTGACGAATGCAGGAAAACACTTTTCAAAGATCTTGTGTAGGGGTTTGTAATGCATTTTTTGAAGAAGCAGTTTACATTTATTAGTTATGTAAATCATTTGACTAATATGTAGTACAAAATGTACATGCACATAAGTAAAATATTGTGTATAAGTGCTGAAAACGAGGAAAAAACATTGGTCATGCGTAAAACGCATGATACATCCATTACAGCCAGTAGACTGCTGGCTACTACTGACGATCACACATCGTAGGACGGTGAGCGAAACCTAGCACCTCTTGCTCACTTCTGCACCACTCGGCAAGTTATCAACGCACGCAGACAAGTATATATTGACAATTTTTTTTACGATTTTTCAACAAAACAATTTCTTCTATTGCGTTAGATAAATATAGGGGCCCCAGTGATAGCTCAAATCTACGTCATCGACGATCGTCGTAAAATGCTTTCATAAACATCTTCCTTCTTACATTACACGTCTAGCACGAAAACTAAAAAGACAAGATACTAGATTGTCGGATTTCTTTATTCATATTCCCATGGAAATTTCATGAACGTATGTTTCTTTCGAATCGTAGAACTTTTATGGTATTGCCAGTTGTAAAAATAAGAAAAAAAAGCTTTAATTCATTAAAACGCATACGATGGTTATAAAATTCGTACACGATAAAGTAGAAATTTAACATTAATCACACACTTATTCATTAATAATTTAATCATTTCTCATTTACACACACCTACATTTACACATCATTTTATGAACCGTTGTACTTGGGAGTTAATATTGTTGCATATCTCTAATCATTCCCACCCTTTCCTGTGTGCGTACCTTCCATGACGCCAGTTCAAATTTGACGTCTGCCTGATCGACACGCTATACAATGTACCGCGATATCAGACCGCTAAATTACTCAAGTTCACCGTCGCAACTCGTTACCATAAACGTTCGCTTTGTGGGTGCCGTGAAGATTAACCGAATGAGAAGATAACTGGGCTTCAAATACCTTCGTGTGAGTCCTTTCCCTTGAAACATATTCTCTCCTGGGTGCAGTGGTCACTCACATATCATACAACGGTCCTTCGAAAATACATAAAATTACACAAATCACACAACAATTATCTTTGCTGTTATTTGTGAAATTGATATTTGTTGATACATCAACTAGCGCGAGATGACCTGATAAAGAGGAATCGAAATACGACTCAAAGTTCCAAATAAAAATCAAAATGTTTTTTATTTTCGTGAAAATCTGCCGAAGAAAACAATAACCTGTTACTCTTAAAAAATACGCCAATGCATTAAAAAAATCTGCTTACTATAAATACAGTAAAACTTGGTTATAATGAGCACCAGGGGGCCGACTAAATCTGCTCCTCATAGCCTTTACTAAAATAGGTTTTTTAAAATCGTATGTACTTACCTAACCTACCCCTACTATCAATATAATTCACCAATGTGTAATATACGAGTATTACTTATTAAGTAAAAATATTACAAAGATATACACTTTTATTAGTGAAATTTAAAATCAATGATTGTTTTAAAGATTTTGCTTCCATGCTTCTCAATTTTTCCCTTAAAAAAACGCATTATCCATCTCATCACCTGGTTCGAGGTTTCCAAGAAAAATGCTTGCGCTATTGTTATTGGTTTCACTTGTAAAAATTTTCTTGTCACAAACCAGTGGTGCACGACCTGCGGTCCAATTCATGCAACCCACATATTAATTTCGACTATAGACAAACAAAATATTTGTGACAATTCTTGAAAACCCTGGCATGGAATTTTTTTTATGTAAACGATCTTGTTGAATGTGCACCAATACACTTACACCGATGACGGCACCGTCAAACCCCCTTCCACAGTTGACGTCAAACGGCTCGGGAAGCTTTGAGAATATAAGAGCCTTTCAAATATGTTATTGCAATAGTCTGATGGTATTTTTTCAGGTTTCTACAGTAAAGTTCCATGTGGTTGGATTGAAGTGTGCGCATTGCGGAGCCTACAACACATGCCAGACCAAAGGATTTCAAAAGTTTGTAGAATTTAAAAATAATTGAATCATTTGCTTTGTTTATTCTATTTGGGATATTATAATAGTTAAAGATTAAGATTGGTTTTCTGAACACTCCTTTACATAACTAGATTTATTACAATTAGTAGTGGTGACTATTGGGTGTGCAAAAATTGTAAAATACAAACTTATTGAAAGTAGGAGGGTGGAAAAAAAAAATTGACAATTCAGCAAAATGGCACTGCCCGAAATTGCTAAAAATCGTTACACAAATTTTTTTAATTTTGTGATAATTAATGTACATCTATAATAATAATCATCAACACAATCATTTTATGCATTACTAAAAATACATATTAACATGACACATTGTAAAGTAGAATTCTGTATGGATAAGAGGGTCAAAAGGCTCATGTAGATGTTGGTTAAATAAGAATCTTAAATAATTTATAATTACTTACATGTTAAATAATATTCATTTATAATTTTCTCATACGATTCAATAGTTAGATTTTATTTTTACTATCATTTTATTTTTTAGAGGCATGGATCCTACCCAGGTAGGTGTCAACACAACGACCGATGAAGCCATAGCGGGAAACAGCACTGCTTCATCGAGTTCCGCCGGCAGTTCTTCATCGGACACCATGGCCGATTCTGAGTCTGCCCACAGCAGCGGAGCCAGCACCTCATCGGGCAGAGTGCGGCCGATCAACGGCTCTGCATCGGTGTCGGATCCCCTGGAGGGTGGGTCCCAGCTGATGCAGCCCAGTATCTCCGATGAGCCCCCGCAGGCCTGACACACGTCGCCTCAAGAAGACCTGATGAAATAGTGTCGGGCCATTCTGGCTGTTGTTTTCTGCACCCGGAAGTGAAGCGGTAATCTGTGAGATGCTGTTTAGGGCAAACACTGAGATTCGGGGGTTCATTTTCCCATTCAAAGAGTGTTTTCTATGTTCATATATTTTATTACTAATTCAAAATTTAAAAATATACATTATATGTATTAACAAGCTCCATGGCAGATCGGTAAAACCATTTGCTCGTGGTTTTGAAACTCGCCAAAGTGTAAATAAAATAAAATTTTATATTGAATTAGTACTTCGTTCCACAGCGGAAGATTCAGTATGTATGGAGTTATAATCGAAACTACCTACACCAAATTGTGCAACTTCAAATATACCTTTAAATGGACTGAAACAACTATCGAATTATTAATTGATGAATTTGGTTGACTGTAAGAGAGGCTAGATCAGAGATTCCCAAAGTGGGTGATATTGCCCTGGGCGGTGAAGGGCTGAAATGGGAGACGAGGGCAACAAACATATTTTTAATAAATTTTCCATTGAATTCAAATTTGTCATAGGTACATCGTTGAATGAATCATGCAACAAAATTAACTGTTCACTTATTCTATTGATTTATAGTTTTTTTTTTATCTAATTTCTCGGGACCTGTGGTCAGGTGAGCAATAATATACCACATAATATAATATGTAAAATATGCATATATATATTCATACAAGGCAAAAGCTATCATAATGGAGAACGGGGGTGATGAAAAGATCGTGTTGGGGTATAGAGTCGATTGCGAAAACGAGAGTTATTATTGGGACGCTGATGAAAAATATCATCCCAAAAGTGGGCAGTGAGACAGGTAAGGTTGGGACCCTCTGGGGTAGATGAAGGTTAAAAAAGAACAAGGATTAAGGGGGAGAGGGACGTCGTCGGAGAGTTATTATTTAATAATTCAAAATAATGATAGTATTATTACGTAATACGATAAACATAATGTTTTTAAATAGAAAAATATTTTATAAATTTACATAGGCTTAGCATTTATCAAAATCTAATCAGAAATATTACTTTTTTCTGACCGTTCCATTGTATGTTTTACAAAATATTTTTTAATATTTTTTTATTTATTTCTGATTGGATTTTGATAAATGCTAAGCCTATGTAAATTTATAAAATATTTAATAAATATTTTTCTATTTAAAAACATTATGTTTATCATATTGCGTAATATTACTATCATTATTTTGAATTAATAAATAATATCTCTCCGATGTTCCTCTCCCCGTTAACCAATCACTGAATAATTTCCATACAAATAAACAACCTGCTCCCACGATAGTAGTTTTGTTTCTGGACTTCAAACTTCAAACTGTCATATTACAGTGTTGCCATTAAAAAATAGTAATGTTGGTTAGGGAAAGTAGGGAGTGGATAAATAGCAATTAAGGTAGGAACCAACTACATTATCATTTCAGAACCTAACATATGGCCTTAGTGGAAGACCACCATTCAGAATTGAAACATTGCTTGAAACGGCTTTACCTATGTATATTATGTTAAGTAACAAGATCTGACTAGCTAGGTATTTCCCAACTATCCTCTTCCACATCTCCTTCCCCTCTCGGTATACCTCCCATTCTTTAGCTTTGGGTTGTGGGAGTCTTCTGTTGTGTCACATAAAAAACAATTTAGTATTATTACATAATGTGCTCATATTAATAAAATATTATGATGGAAACATCAAATTCTTTTTGAGCTTGTTGCAAATTTTTGGTTAATAAATATTACATGTGAGCATAGAAAATTAGAAGCTTTGATTGTTTGGGAAGCTCGTCCACTTTTTCAGTGCAAGAATGGAGTGTATATCAGTACACTATAAAATTTAGGTATTTACGGCTAAAATGGAACCACAGTAAAGTGAAAATAGTAATATAGAATATATTATGTTCTAGAATAAAGTCAAAGAAAAATATATTATTTTATCGAAAAGCATTATGAATTTATTTGATATGCTTAAATTGAAAAGCATTTGATCTGTCTTTGTTTTAATTACAAGGAATAAGTTCAAATGGACCTTGAATTATATTACTTATAATACAATTGTTTTGATGAGTTCCACGAACACTACTTATGATTGTTATTTTTTAATTTCCCCGTTAAAATTGATGTAAAAACTTTTGTTCACTGATAATTGGGATCTAATTCAAATTTTAATTCAGATTCCCACGGATAATATAACAATTAGATACATGTTATATAAATTCATCTTAATGTCATGCAACATTCATATACAAATTAACATACTTAACTATGCGGTCAGTGGCGTTAAGATGAATGTTTATTGAAACCATTACACAAAAACATAAAACATTGGGGCATTACCGTACATATTTGTGTGTGCATACATAATGTTTTTGCTTTCCGTCGCTGATGGAAAACATTCCCCTCGCTGATGAATGTGGGGAAGGGTTTATTTAACTAACTAACTAACCATCACGCCGTTTCCCCGCAGGGGTAGGCAGAGAGGATGGACCGCCAAACAACTCGATCTTGGCATACACTTCTTGCTTCATTCACTTTCATACAACGTCTCATACATTCTCTTCTGTTATTCCGACTTCTGACATGGCCCGACTCAAGTATTTGATTCACTTGATCGTGCCACGTCTTCCTTGGACGTCCCGGCTTCTTCTTCCATTCACATTCGCGTCATATATTCTCCTTACACTCCTTTCTTCATTCATTCGCTCTACATGCCCAAACTGTTTAGAACCGTTTAGAACCGTTAGAAACCCAAAGGGTTTATTTAATTTATAAAAACACTGCACGGTGTGTGTCTATCTATGCATCCGATATCCGATACTTCGTCAGTCACAACATAAATTGGACGGATTTTTTAGGTTATGTGCACTGAGCAAGATTATATTATATTATTATAAGAAGTTTGCTTATGTATCGGTAATAATAAGTTATGTTTTCTCTTATTTTGTCTGGTATTTCTAATTGCATTAAAACCTTCATATTCAGAAATTGTGAATACAGGACACATTGTGATAAACACATTTGATATTTATATTGTTTTTTATTCAAACAATAAATAAAACAATGATATTTTACTCCAACCTATAAAAATATGTAGTACATAAGTATATTCAAAACATCATAGAAATAATCTTGACGTCCACACAAAATGTTTTGTTTTTTAAAACAAAACATTTTAGCGGGAGATTTAGCATTTCAGAATGTGTATGAAAACTAATGTTTTTTGTGTAATGTTTCGAAAAACATTCACGGGTGACCCGCCTTTACTACTGTACTGTATTTGTTATTTTTTTTTCTTTGGCCGACTGTGAAGTTAAGTGTGTCTAACTGAATCTTCTGTTTCGTTTTGATCAGTAGGTATAATAGCCCACTGAACAGATAATTCCTAGAAGTGTGATTTATACCAATTTTGAAAGAAAACTGATATCAATTTACATAAAACTTTTCGATTTCTAGGACGCACACAAATCGATGAAATTGATTTTCTGCTCAAGAAAGAATTTCAATATTTGAAAATTGTGATCAATTTCACCAGAGGCAAGGAAAAGTTGAGCTTACTTCAAATACACAGATACGCCCTCGACACACTTCTATTAGTTTATCTCTTCAGTGGTATAGATCTTTCACGATTTTAAATGTTGCATCACAAACCCTGACTATGAATTATATTTCAAATACATTTATTTTATGAAATTTTTATTGAATTTATTTTTTGAAAATCATCAACTACTCGAAGTGCAATATTTAAATCTTCTATGAAACGTGGCAAAGGCCTTCATAGTATTTTCCATTGAGCATAAAGGAATT
>JAHDVE020005617.1:0-60556 GCA_022606495.2 Halesus radiatus
TATTTGGACCATTTAATAGCTGCAAAGATATCGTTGTATAACCTTGAACGTTGTACCACAATCGCAACCCGTAAAATTAGATTTCGTGGCTGCCGAGAAAGGCGCAATAGGAAAAAGACATTTGACGAGAAGATCTTCTGCTGTCACGGCGACCTGAGTTCTGACCTCCAGTCTACAGAGCAGATCCGGTGCATCATGCGGCCCACGGACGTGCCCGACCAGTCTGCCCTGCGACCTGCTGTGGTCCGACCCCGACAAGGACACCACCGGCTGGGGCGAGAAATGGACGACACGCTGGTGTGCTCTTTCCAGATCCTGAAACCGGCCGACAAGCGCTACCTGGCGTACGGGCAGACCAACACCAAGCGTCCCGTCAGGCCGCCCAGGGGCGTCACCAACAAAGACAAAGAAGATTGGATATGGATATGGATCAGTTCCCCCAGCCCCCGTCCTCACCCGCCGCCCAACTTCACATAACTCCTATCATTTGTATTAGCGTTTTGCAATATATCGTAAGGAATAAATACAATTAGCTTTTTTTTCTGAATTTAACATGTGTGAAAACTTAGATCAAGCCGTATTTAGTTTTGATAATTTAACTGCATCTCTTTATATGGTCTATAAGTAATGTGTAATGATAGCCTGTCCAAAAAAAAATGTAATAGATGTAATATAGGAATAATGTAAGAATAGGAAGTAAGATTTGTACAGCGCCCTTGAGGTGATTTTTCACAAAAACGGCGCTATAAAAATCATCCGATTATTATTATTATTATTATATGGACCATTGGAAATACATCTGAATAGCTATTTTACTATTACAAAAACTCTTACGAAACTGTCAACCATGTCACACTTTGAGAATGACATTTTGCAAACCATACATAGTTTCAATTAAAATTCTGTTAATAATGAATTTAATTGAAGTACTTACCTAAATCGAATATACTTTGAATAATATCAAGAATTATAGGTACTTTAAATAGGTACCTTTGTAAGGTACCAAATTTGATGATTTTTCTTAAACAAAATTCGATTTTCAAATACTCTTTAACTAAATGAAGTTTTACCGACAGTTTGTTTGTTTTGTGTATGTATGCAATATTCGTAGTTGTATTCTCTATAGACTAAAAAACTACTGGACCGATTTACGCGCAGTTTTTTGCAAAATGATCCGTGTTGTCCGGAGAAGGTTTATAGTTATGGGTAGGAGTAGGGGTAGGGGTAGGGGTAGGGGTAGGGGTAGAGGTAGGGGTAGGGGTAGGGGAGTAGGGGTAGGGGTAGGGGTAGGGATTGGGGTAGGGAGTAGGGGGTAGGGGTGGGGGTAGGGGTAGAGGTGGGGGTAGGGGGTGGGGGGTAGGGGTATGGGCAGGGGTGAAAAGGAGTGGGGATAGGGATAGGGGTAGGGGTAGGGGTAGGGGTAGGGGTAGGGGTAGGAGTAGGGGCAGGGGCAGGGGCAGGGGAAGGGGTAGGGGTAAGGTAGAGGTAAGGTAGGGGTAAGGGTTAGAGTAACATATCACAACCCCAAACTTTAAACAAACCATTCATAACCCCGAGCATCGCCGGGTACTTCAGCTAGTTTCATATAATTTTTTATTCTTTTGCAGGAACTGTACATAGGAGCCCCATTGTAATTTTCCTCCTATGACGTCTTTGGAGATGCTGTGTGGAGGGTCTTATTTAAGTAGAGGTAGTTCTGGGAAAGGAAAAGCTTTGAGGTTTGTATAGGAATCGGGGGGTCAGTGTGACGGACGTATTGTTATATGTATCTCCGGCTGGAGAGGTTAAGCGGTCCCCCTCAACCGGCCTCTTCTGATTCGGCCCACCACGGATTTAGTGGACAGACGTATCCGCTCCTAAGTCTTGGATAAACCTCACCTCATGATCTCGGGTACCCCTGCTAAGTCACCTGCCGTAGCGAACCGTTTGGGGTGACTTATGCCAGAGGTATTGATTGTTTTTGTATTTAATTCGTAGAATTCCATTTAATTTATTTTTTTAAATTTTAGGCAAATCAAATTTAATAATATTATTATTAAGTTCAGCAAGTATTTTTATTTCATAATAAAAAACTAAAAAATACTTTGCAGAACTTAATAACAATATTTTTAAATTTGATTTACATTAAATTTAAAACATAAATAAATGGAGTGCTACGAAATAAACACAAAAACAATTAACAACAAAATATGATTAGGCTTCATGTGGTTCGGTCGATTAGAGTACACGTTTAATATATCTTGTAGTAAGTTTTATAAATATGTATTTATAATATTGAACAGAGTCCCCTTTGAAGGTACAATACTAAAGTAAAATAAAGGAATCCCGTCAATTGTGTACTAACAAACTAATAGTCTAAATCCTAAAAATCATTAAAAAATATGAGCAGAGGTTTTTGTGGTAAATCAAGAAATAAAACCATTCTCGTTTTGTTCAATAATCGGACCTTTCAATGTTCGAGTCTTCGGGACGAAAGACAAAAGCTTTTATTACGTATCCACGTGAGCGAAAGTAGGGGAGAGTTGGGGATGTGCAGGTAGAGGGTGGAGGAGGGGAAGGGACAGAGAATACATAGATAAAGAAAAGTAGTTTAATGAGAGCGGCCATTTCTCCCATCCGCCGAGATATCTTATTGGAATATCCAATTGGATTACTTTAATCCTTAAGGCGATCGCTTGTTTCGCAATCGTCAAAATCATGAAAATGGTGTTTTTTTGCTTTGAAAGTTTGATTACCTATAATTATTCTAGGTTCTTCAGTAAATTACTGTGAATGGAACACATCCTTGCCCCAAATTTAACCGAACATTTTTTTAATATTTGTTTCTTTATAAGCCTAGAAAAAAATTAAGAGTGAGGGCTGTAAAAATGGTTTGATATCCAAGATCTCCCACTTAACAACAATTTATCTAGTTTTGTTTTATTGCGTAATGTAGAAAAAATTATTACCCATTAGATGACCGTGAAACATTTTGAATTTTAGCCCTAAATATAACAGCATAACATAAAAATACGTGTTTTTAATAAAATATTTCTTACGTAATATCGAACAGGTACCCGGAGGTTCATACAATTTTCAACTCTATAGTTACTGAACGTTAGGACGTATTTCAATGTTCCACTTCTATACCGAGTTAGTTCACGCCCAACTTCGGTGGCGAATAGACGTCTTTATAGTTCGCGTCGCTTCGTTCCGTGCTACTTTTTTAAGATCAATATAGTTTACGCGCAATCGATTTTGAGATTCCCGAGTGATATAGTATAATGGGCAACAAAGGAAATAAAAAAGTGGGTCCACTCAGCGGACTAAGGAAGAGAAAAGTCAACGCTGGAATGTTTGGGTAAGTTCCAATCATCTTTATTTATTATTTAAGCCCAAATTGGGATTTACACATAATTACCGTTGCTAGAAATAGTTCATTTAAATATTCTCAGAAAATTTGAATAAATTTTTATTTCATCAATGTATTTTTTTTACAGGTAACTATATCAACCCGTAAAAAAACAACTCGTAAAGAAGTCGCTGATAGTTCCCGGAGAACTTTTAACTGTCAATGAAAATGTACAGGTAAGCTGGAACATATTACCTACCCGCTTTTAAAATTGTATTATATTATAATACTCATTTCAATATTGAAACAACCATGAAGTATCTTTGTCAATACGTTTGGAATAACGCAATTTCCAAAACATCGTCTTTGTTATTTGACGGCGGGTATCAATTTTAGTTTAAAATCATTCCACTTCGCGCGCATTCCAAACCGCCGCACAGTGGTCACGATAAAAAAATTATGAAATCGTCAATTATTTGGTTATCTTGAATTATTTTAATTTTTAATACATTTTTAACAAAAACAACACGTAACAACAAATAAGTGCAAAAGTAATGAAACATGTTTTAATTGCAGATCGAATGTAACAAAGAAAATAATGCACCGCCACAAAATTTCAATCAAAAACGAATATCTTCATTAGATGACACAGAAGACACGGATTTTAAAAACCATTCTCTTGTGGTGAGTTATTATTTATTTAGATCTTAAAATTAAATAAACTTACCAGTACTTAAAAAAAAAATATTAATATGTAGGTAATATTAGCATATTAAAAAAATATTTGTTTATGTAAAATTTATTACGTGCATAACATGTTTAATAAAATGTTACTTTACGAAACGTGTACAAAATTAATTAAATGTGTTTTAATTTCAGATCGAATGTGACAAAGAGAACATGACACCGCTACAATTTGTTTATCAAAAATCTTCTTTTCAGGAGATAGAAGAAAGTTCCTAATGGCCTAATTAGGTAAACACTGGATAAATAACTAAAATCAATGTAAAAATATGTATATAAATAAATAAAATCTTAATAAATACTTTTAAAAAGAGTGAAGTAACCAATAAAAAGAAGGCAAAATAAGTAACTTGTAAATGTCTATCTATTTATTATGTAGTTGTGTTCCCATAGTTTCTTCTTTGTAATAAAACTCATAAATTGTTAGTAAACAGGCGCACGGTGGGAATGGACATACTATCAGAACTGGAAGTTGAAGGGGATTTGTTTTGAAGCCTATTACGGGATAATTCTACATTTTTATCTACATCATATTCCAATACTGTTATATTGAACGTAAACGTTAAAAAAATGTTTTAATAACAATAATAAACTAGATAATATTGTCGTTCTTTACTGGAGTTTTTCTATGTATTTAAATAATATTAAAACAAAATAAATTAATAAAACAAAAATATATTATTTCGTTATTTTATGTTTCACGACTTTACCAAGCGTATCCACTGTGTTATTTTCGTTATAAGAGGCGGGTACGTCTTTTCGGCGAGCTTTCTTCTAATTGGTTAAACGATACGGGCGATCTAGTCCAAATACGCCCCATTATGAATTTTGTGGTGACCGGTGGATGGCCTTAATGGCAAGAATCCAATCCGATGCTGTAATATCGATTAAGTGGAAACTGGTTCATAACACATTATTTACTAACCATTTATTTAGCTGATGGGACATTTGAGGTTGAATGATTCGCGAAAATATTTCTAGATGAAATTACCAATGTGGAATAAATTTCAGAAAAACGAGGGATTAGATCCTACAGTATGGAAAATCAGGCTATAGTAAAACTTTTTGTAAAAAGCATTAACTTTGTGGCTCGCCATAATTTACAATAAAAAACACATAAATTTGTTGTAGACCACTTTTATTTTATCAAAACTCTACCGGTTTCGGAAGCACCCTTCCTTCATCAGGAGAATATTAAAACTAACTTATGATATAAAATATTGACAAGACATATAAATTTTAGGTGTTGGAGTGGGGGGTAAGCAAATGGGTAGGGGTAGGATTTCCGGGAAGAACAGAGCGATTTATTGGGAAAATATTCAGAATGGGACTAAAAGATAAGTTAATTTAGTTAAGATAAGTTTTAGTTAAGATAAGTTATTAAGTTAGTTTTAATATTCTCCTGATGAAGGAAGGGTGCTTCCGAAACCGGTAGAGTTTTGATAAAATAAAAGTGGTCTACAACAAATTTATGTGTTTTTTATTGTATAGTAAAACTGATTAAAATTAACTTTGAAAAAAAAACGTTGTTGGCATTATCCTGAGAGTTTCATTAGAGAAGACACTCGAAGGAATTTAGTATTCAGACACATAAATATTTACACAAGACTAGAGTTACAAAAGATTCATGAAACTCTACGAGTGGTAGTTTGTATGGCGTACAGTAAAACTCATAGCTCGTAGAGCGTAGCGTGTCGACAGCGTGATGCAGTATTCCCATGAGACGAACATTCTGTCTTCAAGTAATTCAATGTCTTCTGTTGAACGTTCGGGATTATTAATACTACTCCGTTTATGCTTAGATGTCTAAGATAAGACCCTATTATTCTCTGAGGGTGTTACCTGTAAAGGTTGTCGCGAAATCCTTAATCCGTTATTTTTAATTATTTGGATTAAAACAAGTACTCCTGCGAACGTTAGAAGATGATAAATAATTACGGAATAGCTTTGAATGCTTAGTGTGTATTATAAAAAAATCTTCTTAACTTTAGTATTCACTTTGTGGCGTCGTTATTAATAAATTAATTAAAAATTACTTTGTACACACCACTTTTTTAATATATGCACATCAACATGTTTCGACAGCGAAGATTTCCTCATCAGGACATACAGAATACAAAAAAAAATACAATGTCAACTATAGACAAATTATAAAAATAATAATGTAAAAATGGACAAATTATAAACATAAACAAAAATTGATTAAAGTAGGTAAGTAATTAATCAAAAATGTTAATAAAAATTTATTATGAAACACTGAATAACACATTAATATTAGAAAAAAAACATTATTTTTATTATTAATATTAAAATAAAAAAAAATCAAGAGAAATATATGAATATTAGTTATATTTAATTGCCTATTACCAGTTTTACAAAGGGACGAACTGTTATAATGTGGTGTCGATCCCAATGAAAATTTCACCCTTGACTCTGTGCACAATCGGGCGGTCCGTTTGATAGATTTGCCTATCTTAACAAACGGATTGCAAGCTTTGGAGTACAGACGTCAGTTGGGAATTCTGTCCTTGTTTTACCGGTAGTTTAATGAAGATGCTCTGGGGAACTAGCATCATTGATCGCTTCGGCAACGGTAAACAGTCGGGAAAGATGTCAAACGCGCTCCCAACATTCGTACATGGTTGACATTTCTCATATGAGAACGAGTAGTTTCAACGACTCTTTCTTGTGTACAACAGATCGGCTATGGAATGATCTGCCGGAATCTGTGTTTTCTCCCTCTTACAACATGGGTCTCTTCAAGACTCATGTTTACTCTTCCTATCCTGTAAAAGACCCTCTACACAGCATCACCGAAGATGACATACATCTCGAGGGAAATTTTTTCCCCCAGGGCCTTCTGTGTAGAGTTACTGTAAAAAAAGTAAATCCCATATTATGTAATGGTATCCAATAGTATAATAGTTACTTTATTTATTGTTATTTTCATTTGTTAATTTTTTTTATTTTCATTTCTTAAAATTTTTATTTATTTATTTTTTCATCGCATTTTTTTTATTTTGTCTCTTTTTTTTCTTATCTTATTTTATTTTATTTTGTTTTATTTTATTTTATTGTTTAAAGGGCTTTTACTCGTACATGTACTCGTAAGTACATTATTTTTAAATTACATAAAAAATAAAATTAGAAAACAAGTACAAGTACAACAGTTAATTTCACTCGAAATAAGAAAAAACAAAAAATGCACCAAAGCTAAAAATACACAGGAATAGAAAGGAATAGAAAAAATAAATAATACTATATCTACAATGTTTACAAAGTCAATATTAATATTATTGGGGAATGCAAACTGTAGTTGGAACGGGATACACATACGAGTATGTAAAATATTAACATCTTCTGACTTGTACTATGGTTAGGTATGTATAGGTTGATTAAATAAAGGAGTTCAAAACAATCGAATTTACAATATAATAATTTTAGTAAAATGGTTAGGTCGTTTTCTAAAGTTGGAATATCTAAAATACTCATTGATCGATGAGTAATTTATTTAATAACATCCAATAGCACATAAGTTATACTTAGTTATTTTATAAACCTAAATATATGAATAACTCGATTAAGATAAATAACAAAAAAAAAAAAACAGAAGATATCAGTTCTTAACCTAGTGCAGCAAACGCAGCAAAAAAGAAACATTTTCCCAAATTTTATATCATTTTAACTTTCTGTGGTTTATTGGTTCAACGTTGTGAATAACATCAACTGCATACTTCATTCTTCTTTAATCACAAAATTATCAGTAAACAACAGCCTCTATTAACGGGGAGAGGGACGTCGGAGAGTTATTATTTATAAATTCAAAATAATTATAATATTTTTATGCAATACGATAAACATGGTGTTTTTAAAGAGAAAAATATTTATTACGGTTTTTTTAATTTGCATGGGTCATTTATTAAAATAAAATCAGAAATATTACACAATTTTGACCGTTCTATGGATGTTTTGCAAAAAGATTCGAAAAGTTTAATATCCTTAAAAAATGCTGTGAAGGTTTGTCTTTAACATGTCGATAAGATAAATTTAAAAAAAAAAGAACAGTGTGTAGTTTAAATTTTTCATAAACACTACGTAACCTTAATGTTTTTCAATATAATCTTTGGTTAAGTTTATTTATAAAAACGTAACGAGAAAGAATTCAAAATATTTTTCTCCTCTTTAAAAATCATATTCGTATTTTAAATATTTTGTAAAACATACAATAGGACGGTCAGAAAATGCAATATTTTTTATTAGATTTTGATAAATGCTAAGCCAATGTAAATTTATAAAATATTTTTCTATTTAAAAATATTATGTTTATCGTATAGCGTAATAATACTATAAATATTTCGAAATAATAAATAATTCCGCTCCGACGCCCTCTCGCCCTTGAGTTACTATAGAGAGATTCGCGATAATATTCCATCCATCAATAAAAACCAAGATATACAACTTCGGGCCAGATCGAGAACTTCCTGGCGCAGATAGAGTTTACGATTGTTTACAAACAACGTGTTTGATATAAATGCTGTGAGAACTCACCATGAATATTTCTACATTAATACTTTCTTGGATTTACCGCTGCACTGAAAAGCTTATAAGCCAAGGATATAACGGGAATATATAAAAAAAAGGTTTTTTACCTGATCCAGGCTGAAGCGATGGAAATACGTCAATCGGGATCTGTAAACAATAGTGCTCTATTGAAGATATTTGTACAATTGGGTGGAATAGTTCCAATGTCACATTGTACATGGTTTAGTGTAGAAATAAGAACATAGAAGTTTTGAGATGAGTAATATGAGATTATAGGCTTTTATGTACATTTCAGAACATTATACGAGTATTACAAGTACATAGAGATTTTAAACCACAAAGTAATGAACAATCCTTTTCAAATATGTAACAGAAAACCAAAACAATATTATAACGCAAATCATTAACGCTACATTATTCAAACTATAATATTACATATTGTAGGATTCATCTAAGTGCTGGTATAGATGACGCTTTATTGTATAAATGGAATCATCAAATACATCAACAACACCTCCAGACCTGTTACCCAGATCATGCATCCTATTGGTTAAATAAAGAGACTGATAGTTGGTTGTGTAAGCGTTGCTGAAAAATATTACAGTTTGTCTTGTATTCCTCGTCGGTACATTTAATTTAATAGTGGTGAGGATGGCAGGGCTGTCAATTAGGTTGCTAATGATTGTATTTAATACAACTAGGTCTGACATTATTTTCTTGTCAAACAGCGTAATCAGATGCAATCGGTTCATCAAAACTTACACAATTAATAATTTCAATTGTAATTTTGAGTTTTTTTAAATTTATGTACCTAAGAAATTTGTGCTAAATCTGTTCTATATTGTTACCATAGAGTGTACTTTATACAAAGGGGAATATTCTAATTTTAACTTAAATACTAGTATTTAAAATTAAATAATATATTTTCAAAAGTAAGTTAATTCAAATTCAAAGGTAAATTAATTAAAATAAGAGTTTTTAAAGCCCGTCAAAACGATCGAAGTTTGACGGGGAACACGTGACGTCATACGTACCCCAATTTTATCGCTTAACAGTAAGCCTATTACCACACTCGTCGGTATAAAATCACCAAATCCCAATGCAAATGATTAGCATGAAATCAAAAAATATGAATACTGTTATTAATTTTTAATACCACAATGGTTATCCGTTGCAAGTCCACGCAACGCATCATCGCAAAAAATCGATCGCATTTGACGGAATGCAGACCAAGCCGTTGGGGAGCGGTCTATGTTCTGTCAGAACCCACCGACCACGGGGCGTTTAAGTATCTTATGATTTGAACAGTTTTTTAATGGAAATGTATTAATTCTAGGTATTCGAATTAGGTTCGATTCTCAGATGCGACCGATACCTTTTTATTTTGTATATTATTGGTTTAATTTTACATTTGAAATGTTCTTCTATGACTAAATATTAATCAATAAGTTTTTCTAATAAATTGAGAATTTTAATAAAACCTGTACTCGTACGAGTATATTCAGAATCAGCGTTTGTTAATGTATGTGCATGGATTTTCTGTAAAGCTATAATACTTTTCACTCATGTTATTATTTTATTTAGAAAAGGGTCAGCACGAAAATGTAAAGGCTTTTAAAGCTTCTGTTTTACTTAAGCGCCAGCATCAACAGCAAAGTAATATTATAGAATAGATGAGATCTAGAGATGTCTGAATTGCGAGAATGTGAACACATTGCAGAAGAATGTCCCCTTCATCAGTTCCCCGGAGGCGTATCTGTGCTGAACCAAGTGATTCCCGATATTATCGTCTGGCTGAATAATCTCAGAATCTCACATTGACCTTCACCAACGCTCCTCTACTATACGAAGAAGAAGCTATCATAATAATATATTTTTAGTGTATTATGCGTTATACGTAATTTTTTTATATTTCTAATATTGATTTGTTTTTTAGATCTCACAGCCTTAGATATCTTTGAGATGTTTCGTGGAGGGTATTTTTTAAGAAAGGAAGGAGTGAACTTAGGTCTTGGTGAGACCCATGTTGCAGGAGTGGGAGAACACAGAAACCGAGCAATTGAACATAAGAATGTGACCTAAAATGACCGGCTCTCTTGTGGCAAATGCCAACCATATATTAAATTGTTGTGCGAGGTTTTAGCGTATTTTTCATATGTCGAAGAGACCAACGCACAAATTCTCCAGAGAATTATCTATTGAAATACCAGTAGAATGAGGACAGTTGACATCCGTGATACAAATTGTACCAGACGTAATGGCACACAGGTAAACTGTAGTGGGAAGCTGATACCGATCTGCGAAGAGGGTTGGGAGGGGAGAAAGCACAACCTGTATCGACCCCTTGCGTAGGCGGAAAAGACACTGACGACAAGACCTCTTTAGCGATTTTTGTACTTTGCAATGTAATTCTGCACAAAAACCCAATTTATGCAGAATTATGAGTAGAGCTCGGGACTGTGTCCGTGTGACGATGCTTTGTCTGGGTCAAGTGAGAGGCAGTAGTCGATGGGGGTCCAGGGTCAGCGGTGGTCAAAAAGAAATAAGGCGAGTAGAGCAGAGCGTCTTGTCAAGCGGGCGGTTGCAGGCTAACTGACTAAACCTGATTTTCGCAGGTTACTTAAGGTAGCTTACGAGACGTTGCAGATTCGGGACTCGGGTCCGATAAGTACTCTCCCTCCCTCTTGCACCGCTGTACCGCTCTGAAGTTTTATTCAAGTTATTCATAATCTAAGCGGTCGATGAGAACATATTTCCCACAGACCGCGCAGTACACATTCACAAGGGGATCGGGAGTCGTGATCATTTGGGGACAATAAAATAATATTTATTCTCCATACGACCCAACTCCCTTAAAAAAATAGACATACTCTATGCAAGTGGAATATTGCTGGAGGGGCGAACACGTCCGATACACAAAGACTGCAATTTCTTCATTAAAGAGGGGTTAACTTAATATACACACTTTATACTTTGTTATTGCAAGAAATAATACAAATGATTTATTTACAAATTCTACACAGGTAATCAGAAAATATATAAAGTTTCCTATGTTAAAAGATCTGAAACTGTAAAATTTTATCTTCTATATGATATATGTACTGGAATTACAGGTAAAACGCTCGGTAATACATTGAATGATTTTCAAACTTCAAATATTTTCAGAAATATGGTATGTATTTATTTCATAGAATGTAATAGATTACAGTTTGAGGATTTTCACCATAGAAAACCTAAAATATTTTCCTAGAAACCCATAACAATTTACAGAAAAAAAATTTATTTGTATTGCTTGCATTAGCAATATGCAAAGTGACGTTTAGCGCTTTATTCGGGTGCTCATTCTCAAGGTAGGGGAATACAAAAAACGGAAATATTTATTTATTTAATGCCCATATGGCTTTTTTATAGAATTTTACATACATATCTTACTGTTTGAACAGAGGAATAAAGAAAAGAAAATACCTTTATAAGGGAGTTGTATAAAAGATAAAAGTCAATGACCGCACGCAGCACTACATGAGTTGTCATATAAGTATATTGAACACATATACATAATTGTTTACTCTATAATATTTGTTTTTTTCATCTCTTCATAAGTACGTATGAACGTAATAATATGAATTATTAATAAAACTGTACCAGTGTACACCGAGATAGCACTCAAACCATGAGTTAATATTTTTACATGTTACTATTTTTTGCTTGTCGAACAAATTCATATTTATTGCTTTGAGATTTTTGGGTTTTTTCTATACTATCTTCACATCTCTTTATACTTAATTACAATACTTTTTTCTAGATTTATTATATTACCTTATTATGTCAATAGCCCTTTTCCCTTCTATTTTTGTATAACGGCACTTAATATGAACTAAACTTGTAAATTTGACTGTCCTAAACCGGGATTTGTTTTCAGTTGGGCAGTCAAAGCTTTCTTACATTTTATTGTTTAATAATATGTGTTTTTCAAGTAAACAAATTAATAAAAAATAATTAAAAAATTTAAAAAATTGTATAATAATGGTACGAGTATGTCGAGTTGATCACCTCGGTAGGAATAAATGTTTCAAATGGTAATAAAAATTATCCACATTTATTATTGGGTGATTTACAGAACACAACATAAGTAATACATTACAGTTATTATGAGTAATACAATTTAGAAAGATACACATCAATAAACTTGATGTGTTTATTGAACACATTTGAATAAGCAAAAAACGAGTTTTGATGCAGTGTCGTAACGGTAAACATAAATAGAACAATACTTATTACCAAGTCTGTGCAGTCTTTGAATGGGATAATATTGAAAATAATTATTTGCAGACCAAGGAACATTATATAGAGCCATCAGTCGTGTATTACGGGTAGGTGCACGCGAGGTAATAAGGTTGGTTAAATCCAGGACGTCCAATCTGCCATTCGCTATTTTGAAAAGACACACTAAATCGCTCACTGTGCGCCTTACTGATAAATCTGTTAGGTTGAGGAAGTCATTAAAATAGTATAATTAAGATCTTCGATTGGAATATATAACTTATATTTAATTTATTAATATATGTGGATCTTATAAAATGGATATGTACATAGTGTTTATTAGTAACACAACAACCTCTGTAGCTACGTGAGATAGAGTTTGATTCTAGTAAACATCATGCACTAACGCAAATAGTAATATCAAACACACATTTCAGATGTCACGTCTTTTCGTGTAGCCCTCCGGACGGGAGATTTACATCGGACGCGGCAGATGAGAACATAAAGTTACAGAAGTACCTAGCCTACGACATGTCGGTGTTCGGGTTAACTGTTAATGTCCTCGTTTCGAGTACTCGTGGGCACACTACGTGAATCTACGTGTACATTATACGGTAGAGTACTCTCTCCACGAGACGTGCCCACACAACTGTAAAATTCATTTACCATAAATTTATTATCAACGTGCGTGGTAAATTGCATACTTTTCTTTACTATATTTTGAATATTGAAGTAAATGAGTTGTTTGTTTATCGAACCACATTCTATTCTTGTAATGCCCCGAGATATTGATAAACGAACGAAATCCACAGCATCAACAGTAAGATATGACGCGATCAAGGGATTCATATTCCTCGAGTCGGTTAGTCATCAATAATCGGATGATTTTTATAGCACCGTTTTTGTGAAAAATCACCTCAAGGTCGCTGTATAAATATTACTTCTTATTCTTATATTTTTCTTATATTACATCTATTCTACGAATTTTTTTTTTTTCACATTTATTTTCTCTTTTTGGACAAGCTGTCATTACATATTATTTATAGACCATATAAAGAGATTCAGTTACATTATCAAAACTAAATACGGCTTGGTCTAAGTTTTCATACATGTTAAATTGAAAAAAAAAGAAGCTCACTGTATTTATTCCTTACTATATATTGCAGGACGCTAATGGAGTGATTATTTCCATTATATTCAAGAATGTATTTAAGCTAAGATAATCAATTATTGTCCATATATTTTTAGGATAAATAACACAGAATACTCTTAAAAGGGGGGAGCGGCGGGGGAGGATGGTGGCCGGTGGGACTGATTCATAGGCCCCTAAAAAACTTTCTTTGTCTTGGTGACGCCCCTGGGCGGCGTGACGGGACGGCTGGTCTTGGTCTGTTCGTACGCTAGGTGAAATATTTGGGTTTTTATTATAAATTTGATTTAAGCTCGAGACGGCAGCACTAAAATTATGTAATTTTTATAAATGTAACTTAAAAATTATTTCGGTTATTTTATGCTATTTTTACACCGGGAAAATTAAGAACTTCCCAATATTTCCAAGATAAACTAAGAGCGATTATAAAAAGCAGTCGGCAGCTACGAGGGCGCCTAGTTATAGATAGATATTATAAACAGAAGAGAAACAAAAGAATATAAATATTCAGAGAAAAAATACTTCGGAACGCTGAGTTTGTGTATTTCTGTAGTGTACCGATTCTATTTTCGTAATAACTTACTGTTTTTGAAATATTTTGTTTTTATAAATTATACCGCCTTATACTACCGCAAGATAATGTACTTAGACATTTATAAAAAATATCTATCTAGAATTAGAAAATTAATTCACATATTTTTACGAACCAGAAATTTAATGACAACGAAAAATCTATACTTAGTATATTACGCGTTGTACAGTCCATTCTGCAATATGCAATAATCAGCTGAAGGAAGCTTAATCCATCCATAATAATAATACATGGACGATTTATATAGCGCCGTTTTTGTGAAAAATCACCTCAAGGGCGCTCACTAGGTGTGAAACGCCTGTGTTGAGATAGCATTTTGCAGGGGTTCAGCTAAGATGACAAATAGATTACAATTTGATAATTTTTTTACAAAAGCATACATTTAAAGGCATAAAGAATTGAGAAATTGACAGGTTTATTGGAGGTGATGTCACTAGGAACAGGTAGGGAATTGAATAGCAAGAGGAACGGATGCGCGTCCCGTTTCATACACAACTTAATTTTGATCTGAGGCCAAAATACTCACCTAGACCTAATGATCTTTTTTTCATCAAAAAGAATTGTAAATATCTAGTACGGATTAGAAGTAATTTATTTTTGTTTTACATTATGTAATATAAGCCATTAAAGGATTTGGCTCATACTTCATACTGTAAAACAAAAATAAATAAAGTACTTCTCATACGTACTACATATTTACTAAGCCTTTAATTAAAAATTATATCATTCAGTTTGAATGGGTATTTTGGCCTCAAATCCAAAATTAAGTTATGATATTAAATATTAATGAATGCCTTTAATATTTAATATCAAAGACCGAAACATTCACCAACGGTTGTGTTTGTTATTAAAAAATGTTAAGAAATCTCAAAAAAAAAAAAATTAAAAACAGCTCCCCTTTTGATGAATCCGATCACAACAAGAAATTAGCGATTAAAGAACAAATAGATTTGTTAACTTAAAAGATAAAAAGTCTTTAATCTACAGTTAATGAATTGTCAAAAACAAACGAAAACATAAATACCAATAATATAGCACCATCTGTTGACGAACCGCAGAAACCTCATATCAAGGCCAAACTGGCAAACAAGGCCTGGAGAGAAGTACAAAACCTGATAACTCACTACAAACAGAAAAACAAATTGATCGCCCAAAAACGTTTGCAGATGTCGTTAACGACAATTCTTCACGAAAAATTGAAAATCCTAAGGCAAAAGAATGGATTTCTGTGAAGAAAAGGACACATAAAAAACAACAACCTCCACCAAAAAAAAAAAGTTACTATTATGGGCAGCAACGAAAATGCGGAAATAGAAGGCCGGCAGAGGACTACATTTTGTTCTCGTCTCGAGAAAAAAATGACTTGCGAAGATGTGATCTCTTTTATTAAGCAAAGTTGTATCAATGCAGTAGCTTACGAATTACAAACGATATCGGGTGGATATCGAGCATTTAAAGTTGGAACTCTTGAGTCAGATTACGACAAACTTATGGATGCGAGTATTTGGCCTAAATTCTCAGTTGTGAGAATATATATATACCGAACAATGCCGACAATGCAAACGAACAACTCAAAATAAAATTAAAAATGGATCATACACCTCTAAAAATAGTTTCGTTCAATTGCAGATCAATTCGTCGAACAGAACACTTCATAAATCAATTGTGAAATTGCAATGACGTCATTGTGTTACAAGAAACGTGGTTGCTACCCACAGACTTAGTATTTCTGTCGTCAATACATCCGGAATTTCTCAGCCATGGGATATCTTCGGTGAACCTCTCAGACGTTCCACTAATCGGGCGCCCCTATGGAAGCGTTGCAATTTTATGGCGCAATACAATAAAAGATGTTCTGATTGAGTGCAGTGAACCCCGGTTCACGGATATTGAAATTGAGTACGCAAATGGAACTCTACTTATAGTCACAGTTTATATGCCAACCAATTCAGCCGAAAACTTACCCGATTTCTCAGACTGTTTTTGGAAAAATAAATACCATTATTGAGGAACAAAACAGCCCCAACTCAATTATAATAGGAGATTTTAATGCAGATCCGAGATCTCTCTTCGGACGTGAACTTGCACACTTCTGTACTGAGAATAACTATAATTACACTGACACTGAACAATTAAGCTCTGATTCATTCACATATGAAAGCGGTGCCCACGGAAGCACCATATGGCTTGATCACTGCATTATGACACAGGGGTTGTGTAATGAAGTGAGAGTATCAACATCACAACCGATGCGACCTGGTCAGATCATCTCCCACTAACTGTCGAAATAGATCTGGATCTAATCCCCATTGTATCCAATAGACAAAAGCGACCAAGGGATTTTGGAAAATGGACGGCAAAGTCCGAAAATGATGTTAAAATTTACAAAGATCTGGCAAGTAAATTGTTGTCAACAATAAAACCTCCAGATGCCATAAGTTGTCAAAAATCTAACTGTGATAGCAAGATTTAAATAATTGAACAAAATTCTCTCTACGATACTCTTGTCAAAACATTGAGAAACTCCGCCAAACAAGCATTTAAAAATAATGGACCCAAAAAAAAACTATAACATTGTTCCTGGATGGACTTATCAAGTCTCAACTTTGTATCGTCTGTCAAGGGATGCATTCCTCTGCTGGGTTCAGGCCGGAAAGCCCATGGAAGGCATTACAGGTGAAAGAAAAACAAGCAAGAAAATTTTCAAAATTACTCTCCAAAAATGCCAAAACAACGCACGAATGGATAGCATAGCTACATCTATCCACAACAAAGACTTTTCTGGCATTCAAAGAAAGTTCTGGCAAAAAACGTCAACTGTGTTGAAATCCAATAGCAATGTTCCACTATGCGTTAACAACATCACGGGGGATGAAAATATATCCAACGAATTTAGAGACTTTTTCTCTTTAAGTGGGGATCAAGGAGATACCACCAAACCATCTATAATGACGTGCTTACTTGCGATCAATGAAGACCTGGACATAAATGTCACTCCTGAAATGCTTGTAGGCGCGATTAAGCAAACCGCTCTAGGTAAAACTCTAGGATACGATGTCATAGGTATTGAACATATAAGGTACGCAGGCGATCAGCTCTATACTATCCTAGCTGCCTTATACTCGAGCCTCCTAAGACACACACATATGCCAATGGATATGAGTCAAACTGAAATCATACCAATATTGAAATCCAATGAACTGGATGCATCGATATTGGGAAATTACCGACAGATCTCCTTGACGACAATGATTTCAAGACTATTTGAAAAAATCCTATTCACCCTTATAAAAGACAAACTTTCTACCCTGGATAACCAATTAGGCTTCAAGAGTGCTTCGTCAACTGATATGACCATTTATGGAGTCAAACAAACAATAGCCTACTACATAAAAAGAAAAACAACCGTTTATGGGTGTTTTCTAGATTTTAGCAAGGCTTTTGATCGTGTGTCGCACCACTTATTATTGGAAAAACTCATAAAACGTGGTTTCCTACTAGCAGCAGTCAATATGCTGGCTACTTTGTATGGGCTACAGAAAAATCTCATCCAATGGGCAGGAGCTTCTTCTAAACCCCGATTCCTTAAAAGTGGAGTCCGGCAAGGGGGTAGTATGTCTCCCACTCTATTTAATATATACATTGATGACCTCCAACAAGAGCTTAACGACTCACAGATTGGTTGCCATATCTGCGGAGAAAGGAGTAATAACATCAACTACGCCGATGACATGGTGCTGCTCGCACCATCGATTAATGCGATGAGACGAGTTGTGCGAATATGTGAAGAGTAGGCAAACTCACATAACTTGCTGTACAACTCCAAAAAATCACTTATAGTTGTATTTAAACACAAGAAGGAGCCACTAAATATCCCACCAATCTGGCTAGGAGGAAATATACTGCTTGTGGCCTCGCAGGTCAGATACCTGGGGCATATCCTTACAGAAGACATGAACAAAATTCAAGATTTACGCGGAATGCTCTCAAGGCGGTTCTACCACTGTAGCAACGATGTCAGCAAACTGATTTTTAAGCCATACTGTACTGCCCTATAGGAGTACATATCTGAGTTGTGGTCGCAATACTCAGCAGCGCAATGGGACAAACTGAGGGTGTGCTACTCGTGTAACAACGCATACAGGCAACTTCTGCAATTTCCAAGGTTCTGCAGTGCCTCTACGATGTTCACTCAAGGGAGGGTCCACTCATTCCCCGCCTTACTTAGACACCGATTAGCCAGCCTCTGGGACAGGACACGGAAGTCAACCAACGCCATTGTCGTGGCTGCATCCGCGTGGCTCAGCTCTCCACTCAATGAGCGATGGATGCAGATGATGCGACTGCCACCCTGTTATGTTACTATCATCTATGAAGTTTTTCATTTTATTTCTTTTATTTTGATGTAATTATCTTTTCGTAATTTTTTTTATTTTATTTTATTTTTTATTTTTATTTCTATTTGTTATTTTTATTTTTTCACTTTTTCTTCCCATATGTTTTTATATTATTATTTAACCTTTTTAAATTTTATTATTCTTATTTTTTTTATTTTTTTTTTTTTTTTTATTGTAATTTATAAAATAAAACAATAACTTTGTTTTACATCACTTTTATTTATACTTTAGCCGACCGGGTTTCGCTACTACCGTAGCTTCTTAAGGGCAGTATACAACTAAACTGTATACTGCCCTGAAGAAGCTACGGCCCAGCTCGGCTAAAGTATAAATAAAAATGATGTAAAACAAAGTTATTGTTTTATTTTATAAATTATAATGTCACATCACCAAGTTACCGCTTCATATGAAAATTATTTTATTGTTATCATTTCTTTTTTTATATTGTATATATTTCGTGTGATATGGCAGACTGGGTTTGCACTACCCACCCAGTCCTGCTGGATTAAAAACTCAAATAAATAAATTACATCGTATTATTGGAATATTAATGACAGGACGCTTTATTGTTGATTAAAACAATAATATTTTAGTACTGGTATTTAGTGGTTCAGGTTCAATCTTCTGCTAACTAAGTCCTCCATCATTGCATAAGCAGCTTGTTCCTGCCAAAATGATGATGAGGAGTAATTTAAATATTGTCCGGAAATATTGTGAATTTTTGTTGTTGTAATGTATTTAAAATATCGTTAAAAAGATAATTTGGGGGTTTATGGGATGCATGGTTGTATTAAAGTTGCAGTACTTTTGATTATGTAGTGAATTATGTATGAGAAGGCAGTTTATTATTGAATAAATTTGAACACAGATTTAACAATTATTAGATAAAGTAATATTGAACGAGTGTGACCACTGAAGTGAGGCGGAGAGGAAGGAATCTAGCTACAATACCAATCAGGAGTTCGGAGACTCTTCATTTTGCAGATGTCGCAAGTGTCTAAAATGTGTTTTTTACTGATTGTGGACGTGTGTTTCATTACTTTTATGAATTTATCCATGATATATTATTATTACTTACTTATTACTATTTGTTTATTATTATTTACTTATTACTACTTACTTATTACTATTTCCTTATTAATGTATACTTATTATTTTTTAATTACATATTATTATTATTTACTCATTAATATAAATGTGGTATTATATGCTTATTACTATTTATTGATTATTATTTACTTACTACGATTTAATTGAGAATTTTTATTTATTATTAATATTTACTTATTACTATTTACTGATTATTATTTACTTTCTACGATTTAATTTAGAATTTTTATTTATTATTAATATTTACTCATTACCATTTACTGATTATTATTTACTTATTATTATTTACCTTTTTTATATGAATACCGCACAAGAGTCCCAAACTGCTCCCAACCGTCTGGAGCCAGTGAGACTATGGCATTCGCAATTGGGGAATGTTGTGAGGCTGAAGGTATTGGGGAGAGGAAGGTGAGAAAAAGGGGAAATACCTGGCTATTCAGATCTGGTCACCAAACACGGCTAAAAGCCATTTCAAGCAACGTTTCAATTCTGAATGGTGGTCTTTCACCAGGGCGATACTGAGAGTATCTTCCACTCTCGAAATAATATTATTAACTCACTATTTCTTGTTAACAAAAATATAGTCACCCCATTTGGCTAATTAGAGCTAAGATATTTTATGACTGTTATTTAGGTTACAGTGAAATTATTATTGTTGTAATCTATAAATGTATGGCCGAACTTAAAGATTTACGGTAGATTTTACACTTGTTTGCAGCTTGAATAAATTTAGTATTATTAAAAATAAAATAAAATGTAATACCCAGTTTCACTAAAATGAAGCCGCTCATCTCAACACAGGACTGTCCTAAAGAGATGAGTAGCGAATGTTTTAGTTTTTTAAATTTTAGAATGAATAAATAAATATAACACAGTTAGACATAACATAAAGGAACGTTGCCATCTACAATAATTTCAACAAATTAGCCGATGCGGTGCGAACAGCGCCCGCTGCCCGGTCACGTGATTGTGTGTTAATGTGCGGTGGTATAACTATTGATTGAAACCGTTTTAAAGTTCCCATCAGAACTTTGCCATTTGACCAAAGCAATTTGATGACGGTGCTAGTAATCAATATTTGCCAAGTTGATAAACGAGTGAATCCAATTGGCCCGACAAGAAACCATCCCGAATAATTCAAGGAAATAGTTCAACTTAACCTAATTCGTATTACATTCCATTGGTTATGGACCCACTGGTACCTGGTACGTATGCATTTGCCCACGGGTTGAGATATTTAACATAACAGGACTTTATGAGTTGCGAACGGATTTTCTGTCATCTATCTTGAATCTCATTTCCAGTGATTTAATAAAAACATTAGGCCCCTTCCACAAACTTCTTACAAAACCAGCGAAGTGAGTTTAATTCAATTATTTTGTTTTAATTTAGGTGTGTGGCATCTCTTGAATTTAACTCGGCAATATCGCGATAAAATATACTTTGCTCAAACGTGGAACTCGAAAGGAATGTCGGGATGCCACTTTGGATTAGCGGCTGATTTAATCCACCTGACTCTGGTTAACTCAATTGCTTATAAGGCTTACCGGGGACCTCCAACGTTTGGAAAAGCTGACGACTGTTACCGAGGGGCACAGAAGGCAGCTGAGGTAGCGTTGTACTAATCTGTACACTCGCGCCATCTAATAATTGTTAAAGGTGCCTCTAAAATCGCGAAAAAGCACGCATTTAAACACTCTAAAATGTAAACCTTTAAAATATAGTTGTTAACAGTTTATTCTTATTAGTATCGGGAAAGTTTAGAGAGTAGATTGAATGAAATACAATATGTAAAACTGTAGCTATAAGGTTTTAAAATTAGTTTTAAAAACATTGAACCCTCCATGTTGTATTGAGGTTAGCCACATATTCCATATTCAAAAGAAAATGGTTTGTTTGGGAAGAATATTTTCAAAATGAAAAACAAAAGTATGAACCTACTTAAGAACTTTATTATTTAGATACATTTTGAAAAAATAAATGTTCGGAAAGAAACATATTTTTAAAATGAATTTTTCTTTGTTTAAAAATATTAATTGTCGTCACGAGGCATTACTTTCGCTGTCAAAACAATTATGGCACCCAAACGACAAGCAAAAATTCACAACTTCATACCTTTATTAAAACAAAACAAATTATTACACATCAGCTAGTCTTCCATAAAAATGAAAATCATTGCGATAAATGGATCCAAAGAATTCTATGATTTTATGAAAAGTCATGTTTTACTCGATATTAAAAGTTGCAAGTGAGCTCCATTTTATTAAATAACCGAAGAGTAATTAAATTTTCCAGAGTGTATTGCGATGTTCCTGCAGCACGAATGAGGGATCATATTTATTACCGAGCTTCTGTAATTTAGCAATATCAATTATTTAAGATGGAAGCTTGAATAATAATCACGCGGAAAGTGCGGTCGCGGGTACTACGGGTAAAACCGTGGAAGAGATATAGCAGTAGAAGTGTGTTGTGGGGATGTTATTGTACCCGAAGTAAGCATAATTTGTCTTTACTTATTCTCATATTATATCGAAAACATTTTCTGAAAAAGATAAGCAATTTAATAAGCATATTACGGGAAGTGGCGGATAAAGAAAAAACTCACTTTTAGCTTAATAAAAAAATAATCAAGTCACACGCGAAGCTTAAGAAAGTTTTATTTAAACTTTTTATACACATACACAAGACAATGCCATCTTATGATATAAAAAGTTACAATTGTGGATATTTTCCTTAAGTCCTCAAGGGGGGGGGGGGGCGCCCCCTGCGCCCCCAAAACGTATCCGCCACTGATCAAGGGTCTAGAAGTCGAAATGTCCGTCTACAAAAATTGGCGACATTAGCTTTCTTTCAAATCGGTATAGATCGCACTTCTAGGGATCGGATGTTCGGTGGGTGAAATAATGCTAGTTTGCAGGAAGAAGATGTATAAACCGACGTATAAAGCCAGCCTGAACCGGAAACGAGTACCTACACTGCGTAACAAGAGCCCTCTCAACAGCCTACCATGTGTAACCAGCCGTCTCTTTGTATACAGCATTTGCCAGTGGCCCACTCAGCTTATTCTGTCTTGGAACCAGACATCGATGTATAGTCAGAGTAAGTGTCGGAACGCGACTTTGTCCTTCGTAATGTAAAATTTCCACCTACAACCACACAGTGTTTAAATGTTTTATTGCATCTTTCATCATAATATTAGCTAAAGCAGATTTGTTAAAGCAGAAAGTTGCCTCTTAAATCAAGAAAATCAAAACATTTCATGGCACTCATATATTGAACAATTAAAAAGAGTAACAAAAATAAAATATCTGTGGAACGTACGAGATCTCTTTTGATGACATTTCATACATTTTTTCAATAATGTTACAGACTTTCGTGTTAAGGGAAGTACTAAAATACACAAGCGTTTAGCTCATTTAATCAGTCAGATGATTGTTATTGGACAGGGATGGTGATATTAATAATAATAATAATAATCGGATGATTTATATAGCACCGTTTTAGTGAAAAATCACTTCAAGGGCGCTATTCAAATATGTTTTCCCAATGCTCTATCTTATCACTAATTATAGACAATCTATTATTATTACTTATGGCTACCTAATTGCATTCACTGGTTCATCGGTCTGTATTACCAATTTATATGTGCAACGCATTTGACCCATGAACGTGATGCCACGTTAAAATATGCAGGTTATTAATCTTATGTATAGGTATGCAATATTATACAGGACCATAGTTACCTGGCAGGTCAGTTGATATAAACATTGTTATTAGTTCTGCATGCAGAGGACATAATTTTGGAAAACAACCCTTGTACACTTTATCAAATTTTACGGCATCGTAAATTTTTCAATCGATAAATTTGTTCCTTTGACGGTTTCCATAGAAACTGAATACCCTGAATGGTTCTCAAAAGACTTAATATATCTAATTTATCTCAAAAAATATCTCATGAGATGTTCAAACAAAGTCGCTTGACTATTGATTTTAAAAAAAAGAGGGCAGAATATAATAAGCTCCCAGAAAAATGTTTTAACACATACATATGCGACGTTGAAGGCTTTATCATAGAAATCACCATTTTTTCTATAAATTTAAAAGATCTCAAAAAGAAAATGGTTCTTAAATACCAAGTAGTATGTCATTCAATTCTAAATCAATCCAAAATCTACAGGATACTGTCAATCTCATTACTGTTTTTTTGGTGGTGTATACGAAATTGAAATTGTAGACAGTAGTATCCCCTATTTTAATATAGATGAGATCCTTCATATATCGGACTGAATTTTAACAATAGATGATGTTGTGTCTGAGATGGTCCCCCCTCCCCTGACCTTTAAAGATGTGATGGCCCGTCCTTCCTTCGTTTATGATTTAATTTAGCAATAGACTTCCGTTCGCGCCACCGATTTAAGGTGACTCCTCTACTGCTGCCTTAAATTTTCCTAACTAATGTGATCGGAAAACTCTTTGTAGTTTTCCTTTCAATTTGAGGTTTTTCTCCTCCTTGGCCAGCGTGTAACGTCTAGCCCTATGCTAACATTCGAGTGTTTCCGATTTTCATGATTTTCACGGAAATTTTGCACTCCAATGTGGTCAATTTCCCAAGCTTTTCCGGAGTCTACGTTGTGTTCTGATTTTTGGTTCAGACTATTGGAAAAACAAGGTCTTATTTTGTGGTAACCCCTATTCTTTGTAGCGTAGGCAGACTCTCGCATACCATTGACAGAATTCATATTCCTAACATTACTCCTATCTTAGACTTTAATGTTCTGAACTCTCTATTATTATCCTACTATGCAATCTACGTTAATTTCCTATAGGAAGACTAGCATTTTCCTAACTTTACCCCTAAATTTTCTATTTTTTTTCTATCGTGAGTTTTAATGGGAAAACTTAGCTTCTGGGCTATACTAATTGCACTATTCCTGATCTATATAATACGACGTAGTTTCAATTTTAAATTTGGTATACATAAATGTAATGATCACAGTATTATCGTCTTTCCTCATCGTACTAAGTGTTATTCTACATGGGTTAGTTTCAATGAATTTCATGGTTAAAAGGTACAGTTTTACTTGTTTTGGCGCCATCTCCATCCTCTCCTAAATTTGGGAAAATTACATGATTAGGTTTTAGTTTTCACAGCTTTTGTTATGACGAGAGATCGAATACGGCTTGTTTTGCTGCAATTCGGCTCCAGACCTACCCCTAAAGTACTCAGATGACCACGTTTCCGGTCAGTAACTCTCCCCACACAGACGTACAGCCTGACCAAACGGTATACGTAACCTCTTCAATTTTCAGTTCGTGCGCTATTGGTCATCCCCTGTACCGCGACGGAAAGAGCACCTTCCTTATCCATGGGTCCGAGACCCTCCGAATTCCCGTCCTCCAGACAGTTACATTTAAAGGAGATCAAACCGGTTCCGTCCCCTCGTCAAACAACATTATATACTTGCGAATTTTTGCAAAGTCCGGGTTGAAAGGCCGTCCCCCGCATCAAAAGTTCAGAGATAACCACGCTTAAATCAGCAATTATTTCTGCCCAATCGATAGGTACAAATTATAAATATATGTATACAATACGAGTTTTTATAATCCACAATACTCCAGTTTTCCCAGAAAATTGTGGATCTGACATCTCCAACACAGGTCGTGAATCTGTGCCAGATATCCAGATATATTACTTATGAATATACGTAAAAGTGATAATACAATATATATAATAGATTACTTTTTGGTTTGGTTGACAGGTTGGTTTAATGAGACCCTGCTATCTCATGTAGTTTGAATTTAACTGTAGATTGATTTTTGTTTGTTTGAAGAAAAGGTAGGACTCCAAAAGCCCAAAATTTGCAAGGCCTGAACCTTGAAAACCTAAGTCGAAGATAAAATTAATTTTATAACATAACTTGGGAACGTATTGTCGACGAATGATTATGCTTATTTTGACATTTCTAGTAATGTGGGTTTTTGTTTGTTCTGTTGAATTCATCAATATGTTCGAACGGGTGTGGAGCGCCTTTGAATTGAATCTTTCTATGAAAATGGCGCTATAAAAATATTTATGTACGCAAACTACAAATACGTGATTTCTAAAAGATGATAGTTCATCGCAAAAGATGATAGTTCATCGCAAAAGATGATAGTTCATCGCAAAAGATGATAGTTATTTTTCAATTAAATGTCGACGTTTGTTAAGGTACTTATTCTTCGTAAGATGTACTGAAATTCGAATATATATATATACTTATACGTATCTACATACTTCGATAAAAGAGGGTGTGGTTTGGAATGTTGACCTAGTTTTAATAACAGTCGAGGAAGTGTGTCATTGAGATATGCGACAGTTATTAAGTGTCAGAGACCCCCGTCAGGAAGCATAACAATTAGGATTCATTGGTTTGTTTTAGAATGATAACGATCTTTGAATTAATAAAAATCGTTTGGGATGTTTATAATTAGTAACGTTAGTTTTCGAATTTAAGTGTTAGGGAAAATATATACTAATAAAATAAATTGTTTTTATAGGAAATATACATAAATATAATAATTGGTTTTATATATATACATATTAAACATTGTATATAAATAAAGATAAAATAAATAACGGCCATATAGATTTGATAGATACATTATACACTTTCTTTATATATATACCTATCCATACACACATACATACTCTTAGTAAAGGCCAAGTTTTTAGCCGAAGTTATTTCACTATACACCTAGGAAAATACACACGTACATCGGGAAGCGGTCAGCGAATAAACTGTCTCTCATGTCCCTTCGTCTCGCAGAAAAACAGGTAGGAAAGCCCATGGACAATTATCGTTCCCTCCTATCATACCCTACTGTGAAAATGTCACCATCGTCATCGAACATCGTCAAAGATAGGCATCGATCCATGACACCTCGGAATGCGAGTCCCCTCAAACACCCTAAATGTCGACGCTTCTGGGAAAATAACTCACCAACGTCAGGATGGTAGGAAACCAGGTCCACCCTCTGGAAGCGACGGATATCCTCAACATTCAACAAGTCTGGTTCTTTGTCCACGAGGGATAATTAGGTGAAGCCAGACTGGTATTTCGTTCCCTTCTCCCGTCCTCCACGTGATAGAGAGCTTCAGACGATTTCACTCGTTTAACCCCTTAGCCAACGCACACGGGATCCAAAGTGAAAGTCAATAAGATGTTCTGAAGTTGTTGTTTATGAGTCAACTCAATAAAAGACAATTATACAGGTAGGTATCTACCGGAAATTTTTATAAATACTTAAATGTATTTATGGAAAAAAATAGGTATTTTTGAATATTTAAAAGTCAAGTGCTGGTAATGAGTGAGACAATTGAATTATCTATAGTACTAGTTTAATTATAATTCAATGCGAAAGGAAAGGTTTATCGTAAAATATCTCATGAATGTAGATGTACCCGCTGGGTATCATAAAATGTACTTGAACACAAATATTTGATTAGAACGGCTTTGATCAAGTATACAAAACATTTACTCATGATAGATAACGGTCGTATAGTATTGACCTATATATTAAACATTAAATATAAGTATATATTTATACATATAATATATGCACTATACATCATTAGAAATATAATTCAAGTCACCGTCCTCTTCGTCCCAGGGATCCTGAAAACTTTAATATTTAATGGTTGGCTCACCTGAACTCCCGACAAATTTCATAATTTTTCCAGACGGGTTATACACGCCATTATGATTTTTTTGAAAATATTGAACTTCCCTGCCTGGTATGTTTAATCTAATTTAGAAATATTTACTTAATACAATCTAGTGTTTCCTAATTTCAATTCGTGATCTACCGATTTGTACTATTTCTTCAAATTTAATGATCTCTAAATCCAAATATTATTAGATAATATTTAATTTTTGTTGTTTTATTTTCCTATTTTATTCTTTGTACTCACGTAATTCTCTTTACTAACTATTAATTAAATCCGTAAACCGAACGCTTGGTAATATTTTAGAGCTTTATTATTTTTCTTTTACGAAATTAATCCCACACTAAGTATTAAAAATGAATTATATGAAACTAAGACTCAGCTGTTTTTAAACTTTCACTAAATTATTTTAAACGCAATTATATTTAATTTTTCTTAAACTCGTAATGAATTTAGTTCAACACAAAATATGAATTAAATCACATTTCATTTAAACAATTTTAATTAATTCACAGAAGCAATTTTTAAAAATCTTTAAACAAATAACTTTATTAATTTTAGAAATTTTCAATATTTATTAAATTATTATTATGATCACACTGCACTAAAAGTTTTGAGAAAATTAAATTAAACATATTGTTATCAACTTTAATTGCAACTTTTAGAATCTTCAACGTAATTAAGTATTATTAATTTTTAGGAAATTTCACTATTTATGAAGCTATTATTGTATTAGATCAACAAGAGAATTTATTTTAACACTTTATCTAATTGTAGGATGTCAAATCTAATGAAACTTTCGAAGTCCAGAAAAACACTTCTTAATCACTCCGCACGCAGTTGACGACGTATCAACTCGAGACGAACTGTCTTTAAGAAAATTTTAATATTAATTTGAACACAAATATTTTATTTATTTTAAGATGGAATTTTTTTGAAGTCCAGAAAAACCCCACTCTTAATTACTTAAATACCGATACGCCCGTAATCAACTATTTCTTCCGACTTATCTCGCGGCCAACTCTCTAACGTTATTGGATTTTCAAATGTTGAGAAACGGGTTAATGTACTTGTTAGTAAATTAATAAAAACTTACCCTACTTCTTAGTGCATATCCAAATTTTTTAGTTTAATTTCACACACAAAACCCGCAAAACAACTACCACTATCACGTATTTTTATGCATGCAAAAAACCATGCAACCTCTAGGACAGACTCCTTCCTAAACAAAAACCACCACATTCGCTCCCGTCTTCTAAAAACACCCTCCCCTTTCTCTGCCTATCTAAGACCGACTGTGTCCTCCCTTATCAAATTAAAACAACCACCCTCTCTGACTATCTAAAACTCACTATATTCCCTCCTCCGAATCGACAACGTACCTTCTCCCCAACTCTCCAAAAAAAACCGACTATCTTCCCGTTATTCGTCGCACAGGTCCGTACTAGGTATCCTTCGCCAACTTAAACGAATTTATAATTCTTTTAAATTATCTCCTATAAACCAACTATTCTGAGTAAGATATTTACTTACTGTTTGATCCCACTATCGAACCAAAATAGGTACCGTTCCTGCTAGTATCACGGTACATTTGGCACTCACGCGTGCCAAATTTACCCATTGCTTGGTTTAGAAATTCGCTCAGGCAACAATAATAACAATAACAAATGGGCCACTTCCACCATATATACCCTATCACTTAGACTATATCTAATGATTTACATATTAGTTTTATTACTAATGGCTTACAGCTTAGAAATTTCCTAATTCTGGCTTATAATTAGTGATTTACATCTAAGAGTTATATAGATAACGACAACTTGGACCTGCAGCTAGTGACTTAAACCTGGGTAAGCTCAATTTCATAATCGAAGTCATCAAGACTATACCTATATCCTACTCCATTCCTCACAAAACCGTAAATCTGAATGCAGAATAAAAGGCAGCTTCCCAGTTGCGCTGGACACCGAATCGCATTCAAGATCGAACTACTTACTCATATAAGTTTTTGATATTTCCTCGCATACAAAGATTCGAGAAGATATTAACAAAGCAAGCACACTGGTCTCTCAATGCGCATTTGGATATATTATTCATAACAATTTCGTCACTAACTCGATAATTTATTATCTTCAGTCCTAAGGAGAGGTAGAATGTCCCAACTCATTTCTAAAATCAATAATTAATTCCTGATTCTTAGAGATGTCGCATTATTTAATTCTTCAACGTGCCTCGGTAACTTCATTATTTCAACACCTTGCTTTAAACGTTGGTACCTAATTTATCACCCTCCCATAAAAGAAGAATTCTCGCCTTCATACAATCATAACTTTGATAATTTACTACCTGCAGCCTAGGGTAGAGTGTCACTATTATCCATCCAAAACCCTTGAGATTCTCTAACATTATGTCTTATCCCGAAACAAACCGCGCTCATCTTTCAACGCGTCGCAGGATTCCTATTCATTTTAACTGTTACCGATTACAGCGGCGTCTCCAAGACTTATACTCGGGTCGTTGAAAAATCCTTATTTAATTTGTTTTAGGTATTTTAGGTGAGGCACTAGTTTGCGGCTTCGAACCATAGCAACTAGTTAATTTTTAACATCAACTACACCGTGTTGATTCTATTTAGTATGTCAATTAATATGCTTGTAAATCATTATATTTACCCAAAATGGTAATCTAGACAATGTTTCTATCTGCTTCCCCCTTTCCAAATACGTAATTCACGCCGAAATTGCACAACTCTCCAATTCAATCAACGATTATTTCGGATATTTTTCCATCGCCGAGTTTATACCACCCGCCGTCACTGGAATATTTCTGTGTCCTTAACCTTGTAACCCAGTCTGTAACATTCACATGTATTCTTTTCAAGTGTTCGTTTTTGTATAATCCCGTTATCGTCGCTTTCGATATGTTTGTTTAGGATTCACAAGTCACAAGTCATAATTCATTATTAAGGAATGTTTTTTACAATAAATTCTCCTTCTATGAGTTCTATGAAGCTCTGGTACTTTCCTTTCAGCCACCTCGAAATCGTTCTAAGATGTGCAACGCTCCCTTATCCTTCGAGACTCTAAATTTACATGAATTATTTTAAAGTATAAAAAAAAAGATTTTCCTGCTAAGACTCGAATTCATCACATGTCTAAGCTGAAGAGTCTCGATTCCCGAAAATCTGCAGAGCCCGACAAAGTTCCACCTAAGTTCTTATTTAATTGTATGCACACATTGTCATATCTCATACATACGTTATTTATAAAAGTCACTCTCATCAGGTCTATATCCTGACCTATAGAAGTTCAGATATTTGATGCATATTTAAAAAAAAGGGATAAAGAACGAAGTAACAAATTGCATAATGTCTACTTTACCCAAACTTTTTGAAAAAATAATACTCGGATCAAACGAATCATCTAACTCCTTCAACATGGGTTTATTAAAGGAAAATTAACCCTTTCTAATTTGATATTGTATGAAAATGATATAGTTAAAGCCTCGAATCCATTACATCAAACTGACTCCATTTATACTGACTTCAGTAAGGTGTTTGACAAAGTTAACCATATAATCTTAATAAACTAAAAAAAGTTGGGAGTAAGAGGCCATACGTTGGAATGGTTTAAGAGTTATGTATTGGGAAGGTATTTAGCGAACAAGGTTCATTCATTCTCTTCTTGTAGATTTGCAACATCGAGCGGGGTACTCCACGGATCTCATTTAGGACCAATATTATTTTGTTTATTCATCAATGACATGGTACTCGTATATATTTTTAGCAAAGTCAAAGTTCTGTTATTTACAGAACAATCAGAGATGATAACGAATACGAAACCTTGCAGATGAACCTTATCAAATTATTTGCGTGGTGATCTGATAATCATTTGCAACTCAATAATGGTAAATTCCAGATAATTACTTTCTCCAAAGGGAAAAATCCTTTTAAATTATCGTATTTTTATTGGTGCTATTCTTCTTCGAGTATCGGAGATTCGTGATCTTGGTCTCTTATTCCTCGAGAGTTTAGTTAACTTTCACATCAATGAAATAACAAGTGATGGGATGAGAATTTTCGGTTTCATTTTGAGGGTGAGGAAAAAACTTAAAAGTGTGTTAACTTTTAAACATTTTAAAATTAAAATTTCCTTCGAATTTACTAACTATGTCAACTTACGCACCGAAGCTAGAATAAATAAGTTATCAGATGTGAGAGCGTTAACCGACTTACTATTTTTACTAAAAATCTTAATATCTCTAATTGACAGTCCAGAACTGTTGAAACTCAATTGCATTAATATACCTGGCCGGCAAGTTCGAAAAAAAAAAACATTTATAAATGAGTTAAAAATTAATCTAAGTGAAATATTTTATTTAAGGCACCGTATTTATTTATATTTATGCATTCCCGGTGAAGATTGAGTTCAACCGAAACTGGTCAATAATGGATAAATATAAATATAAATAAAATAAATTGGTTAAAAAAAATCTTTCATTTAAATTATAATGTCAAGCCACAAAGTAATTGCCTTTTTCGATAAATTAAAAATTGGTTTGTAATAACCACTTGAAAATAATAGTGATTACAGAGTAAATTTTTAATAATTAATTATTAATGTCGCCACAAAGTGAACACCAATCTTTTGAAGAAATTATAAAAATATATTTAATTGTAACAATTACTAATAAACAATAAACACTGTGAGCTGTCGATATATTTGGTATTGGTAAACTAGCAACTTTTAAAATCAAATAATTTCAATCCTATCTGATGATAATTATTTTTTTATGTAGGTATATTATTTCATATGATATTTATATATTCAGTATGTTTACTGGTTTGTATAGTACTTAAACCTATGCTTATACTCGTACGTATATATTGCATTTACTTGTTATTTTTTGTTGTTATATTTACTGGCTTTTTTATACTGCATACTTTTAATTTTATAAGTTAAACTCCGCTGTCAATGTAGTAATTTCATGATACAGATTATTTTATGTGCTCTGTACTTTGCATCTCAATCTTTACATATAAAAAATAATGTTTGTCTGTCTGCCTATCCTCGTTTTTTCGAAAATTACAAGTTTGGCTGAAAATATTACTGATTGTTTTAATTAGTGCCAGGAAGGTTTATTTGAATGAAATACAATATGTTAAACGGTGGCCATAATATTTAAAAATTTGTATGAAAAACATTGAACCCGCCATGTTGTATTGAGGTTAGACTATAGATATACCACTCTGGTTATCCACAGATTACATATTCAAAAGAAGAAGGTTTTTTGGGCAGAATATTTTCAAAATGGAAAACACAAGTTGGTACTTAAGAAATTTATTATTTAGATATATTTTGAAAAAATAAATTTGAAAGGAAATAAATTTTTTTATGAATGTTTCTTTGTTTAAAGATAGTAATAGCCATCACAAGGCATTACTTTAGCTGTCAAATCAATTATGGTACCCAAACGATATGCAATAATTCACAACTTCATACCTGTATTCCAAATAATATATATAATCCAGAGCAAGGCCGGGTACACATCAGCCATATTAAATAAAAACAATATGAATGTACTTCTGTTACTGCCACTAGTTATAATTATCTTATTTATAGAAAAACTGTTCCGCTTACATATGGTAATGTTACCGACTGTTCCATTTAAAAATATACGAGTATATAATCCAGAGCAAGGCCGGGTACACATCAGCCATATTAACACGTAATACCCGGAGGTTCAAAATAAAACACATTCGGCGATGGTGGGTCCAGATAGACCCGGCTGAAATGATGAAATTAAAAGGCTTTTTTATGCATTTTTCGTTCATATCCTTACTTTTATATGATATTATGTAATTCCTCATAAACTCATAACATATCCCTTGTGTTTCTTGTATAAAGATAGATGTTTTAGAAATTAGTATTCCGTAAATGTTGCGGTTCTTCGATATGCAGCAGCGCGGCGATACCACGCGAGAGCAAAACCACGACTAAATCGGTCGCGTCTTGAGACAACCGCCGCCGATGGTCAGTGGAATGAAGAGGGTAGTGCGGGAGGGGGGGGTAGGACTCGACCCAGGAAGTCAGTGGAAGCGAACATTTTGTTTCTATATTTATTAACATTTTCGGGAAATCGATGGTGTGCATTTACAAATATATCTTGTTTTATTTAAAATACCAGAAATAAAATCACTTATTTAATTCTTCCTTGTTGCTGTACCTCTAATAGAAAGATGTGTAAAAATAAAATAAATTAAATTTATAGCCATATTATATGATGATTGCTTATGAAAATATTAGAAAATATTATATAATGGCGTTCTTATTTGAGTATTTAATTTACTCACACATTTATTTGTCACAATTAAAACCATTGAATGACATACATTTTAGTTAAAAATACTAAAACTTTTATTTTTCAACAAAACAAATTTAAATGAACAATTTTCATTAAAAATTAAAGGAATCCGGAATTTGACAAGTTGATCTGCAACGGATTCACTCAGATTTCCTACACTAACTGCATTATCACTTCCATTTTCACTTTCAGATATTTCCTCTAGTAATATGTCTTCCGGATCACTTTCAAATTCTGGATCCAATGCTTCGAATTCCAAGTCGGCATCATCACTGATCTCACTGTTAAGTAGCTTTTCAATCTCATTATCAGCTAAATAATGTTGCCTTGCCATTGCGTTAGTACGGTACGAAATAAAAAAATTAAAACACAATACTAGAAATGTGCCCGAATGGTTGACAACATCTGCGTGTTAAGGACTGCGAGAGACAAAGACGGAAGGATAGAGCGAGAGATATACTGTTTCGTCGGCTGCTCAAATTCAACTAAGAGATCGAGTTTTTGCGTGTTTTTATACACAATTATTCTTATAACTTATTTAAAACGTTTCCAATTTTAATCATTTTTGAGTCGAGATGTGGGTAAATATTTAATAAAAGAATAGACAATTAGCCTAAACGTAATATTTGCGGCAAAATCTTTTATTTAAAAAACACTGGGTCAAATCAGACCCATCACCGGAGTCGAGGTGTTAAATAAAAACAATATAAATGTACTTCTGTTACTGCCACTAGTTATAATTATCTTATTTATAGAAAAACCGTAACGCTTACATAATGTTACCGACTGTTCCATTTAAAAGTCCGATAGGCCGTTAATAAATTAAATAAATAAAATGGTGGTTGGAAACTGCCGTATCAAATCCAAAATAATATTTTTTATTAATTCGGGCTCGTGGGTACACCCGTTTTGATCTATTTTTCAAATACGATAAACATACCATAATATGTAATAACCGTAAACATATTTTTTTAAAGTATCTCTCATTCGCAATTTTTTAAAAATAGAGGAGCTTTGTATTTTTCCCCCTGTTCACCGTCGATGTCTTCCAAATTTGATGTTTTTGAAATGCTTTACCGAAATAACCTCTTATGGTTTCCCCGCTTCTCAAATTACCTTTTCTGCTTTTTGAAATATAAAATCACGGGGATAAAAGAGATATTGAGTAATTGTTGTATTTTATATATTCGGAGACAGACGAAATTCGCGAACATCCGGGTAATAATCCAATGAGATTAGGAATACAATTATTTATGAGCTTTTTTTAAGACAAGGCTGTTAGCCTTTCTCGGCCCTTTGAGTCGTTCGTAATACAAGGCATACCTCGCCGGGTACAATAATCTTCAAGTTCACGTCGCAAAATAGATCTGACCTATTTCCTAAATGGATTTTCTAAGGAATTAATTGAGTGTTAGAGCTTATTTCAGCGTCTTTCCAGCAGTGACAAAATTAAGAAAGATTGATTAAAAAGAAGCGACAAGAGAAAAAACATTATTCCTAAATTTAACAATTAGTTACATTAGAGCTGCATGCAGTTGAAATAGTAATTAAAGTAACATGTGCTGCGAGGCGGGAAAAGGGTTGACAATACGAGTATTTATATTATATAAATATATGTGTTTATTTGGTTCCTTCGTGGCCTATGTCATATTTGGATATACTGCGTGGAGGAAAATAACAATATTTAAATATTTAAACTAGAAACTAAATTAACAGTTTTATAAAACCATTATTATAATAAAAAAATATTATATTTATCATTTAAATTAGGGGTTTAAACAAAATAATTCATTATTTATTTTTAGTATTAAAGTTAAGGAACACCTCTTAATTATTCTGAATTTGCCAATCATATTGTGGAAATCAAACATTCTTGTATTATAAATAAAAGTTTAAAAATTTTACAAACTAATACAACCGTTTTACAATTACAAAAATTTGAAATTTTAGAAATCAGAAAAAGTGTTAATAGTGAATTAATTATAATTAATAACTTTTTTTTAATAGCTTTATCATAAATTTATTTTCATATTAATATTAATAATAATAATACATATTTTTTTAAATTTCTAAAATAAATTTGTTATTCAATGTTTTATAAAATTTTTCTATTAACATTTTTGATCAATTACTAGAATATCTTTTGTTGTTAAATATATTATTTGACTATTCTTACATTAATGTGTTCTGGTTATCATTTGTCTATACTAGACAATATTATTTTTTAGTATTCTGTATATTCCTGATGAGGAAATCATCACTTACGAAACATGTTGATATATAAATATATATATGTATATTAATAAAGTAGTGATAACAAGGTAATTGTTTAATTAATTTATTAACAATGACGCCACAAAGTGAATACCAATCTTTTGAAGAAATATATATATGTATATTAATAAAGTGGTGATAACAAGGTAATTGTTTAATTAATTTATTAACAATGACGCCACAAAGTGAATACCAATCTTTTGAAGAAGTTATAAATATAGTTTTATTAATATATTTATAATTATGTCATAAGTGAATTTTCAATAAACGAAGAAGTAACAGTTTTTCAAATATACGTAACGTATCCATTGTTTTATTTGATTTTTAAATTTATTGTGGCTGTTATAATTTTTAAAGGATAGTGGGATTTTGTTGTAGAGTTTAGTACCATCGTATAAGAGGTTTTTTTCGTCCAAATGTTGTGTCTGTGGTTCTTTGTTGTATGTGTTTTTGGCTCTGAGATCTAGTGTTTCTAATACGTGTGATTGTTGTGATTTCTTGTTTTTTTTGTATTTATGAATGTAAAGCAGTGTGTTTTTAGAGAGTATTTATTTTATTGACATAGTGTTAAGTTTGTTGAAGATTTCGTCAGTGCTAGTTGTTGCAGGGACTTTAAGTGTAATTTAACTAATAATATTATCATTAGCACCGCCCCATCCGATAATACCATATTCTATTAGTGATTGGCAGAGAGCCATGTAGAACTTAATCAATCTTTTGTACTGAGGGCATTCCCGATTGTTCGATAAAAGTAGGCATTTTTTTAAATTTTGTTATTTAATTAAATAATGCGGTCAGTCCAGTTTAAATTGTTATCATTTTTTACGCTTCGATACTTTATGTTTTTAAAATTTTCCAATGATCGGTGTTTCCAAATTAATTTAGAAGAAGCGGGGGTTTCTATTGCATTATTACAATAACTTGTATTATGATCCATAATTATTGAATTCGGCTTAAACTTAATATATTTAGGAATTGCAAATGAAATATTTAGTTATGTTCATTTATTAAATCAGCTTAAGGTTTATTAGAAATTGTGTTATTTTCCAACTCCATAACCGCCTTATTGATAAATTATCATGAATGCGCCACTATAGCGTTAGCATGGCTACCCAAGGAATAGCTCGTGTTTAAATTCTTTACTTATAATAATATTTATGCAGAGAATAGCCCTACATTTTATTTTTTTAGTCTGTCATCACTTTGCTCCAAACCTCAAAATTTCGCAGGGCGTGTCGTGTTGCTAGCGTTACGTTTCTTCAGACGCCATTATATTATTATTTTGAATATTTTGGTGCGTTCCATGCAGAACGGTGAAAACATTATGTTATGATGTTTTTATTACATAATATACCCCTTCCTTTTTATTCACAATTCGTTTGCAGATTCGGGACATGACACGCCGTTTGTTGGCCGAGCCCGAGTACGATAATATTACAATAATCTGCATCCAGTTATTTTGGTTATTGAAAGCTAGTTTGATTATCGATCTTTGCCAATTTATCTTACAGGTATGTAAACAGTTTCTTATGGCAAACAGATCCGTTGATATTTTTCTACCCCGTCTAATGATATTTGTGATGTAATTGACCCATCCGTTTCTGTGTGAATCCAAATGTCGGCCTTACTAAATCGAGTATACGTCTCATATTGGGTATACGAGTACGCCGGGCCGCACCGGTCGGCGTCTATAAACAAATATAATGATATATAAATCTCATAGCTACTATAAATCCTGCCGTACACGGCCGGTTTACGAATGCGCCGTGATTACAAGTACCATGTTTCACTATTCCGACCTTACGTGCCTATAGAATATTATTAATAAGACAGTGAGAGTTTACGGCCTTTATTTTGAATGTTCAATGGAGTTGGATTATTATTATATGTGAGTGATTTTCAGTGTTTGACAAATTCTGACTCTATTTTTTAAACGATTTCCTGTGTTCTTTAAATCTAGTGTTAAAGGAGCTAGTCTGTCCAACATGTGGCATTCATTAATCTGTAGTTTATAATAGAATGTTACCATGAATTGACAAATAATATATGAACATTTGTTATCGGCTGACGTATTGCCATCTCACTAGGTGTGAAACGCCTGTCAGTGTGTTGATATGTCCATTTTCAGGGATGGTTGTTCAGCTAGGATATTTAGACGACAAATAGATTAACAGATTACAATTTGATAGTGTTTTTTTTAAATATATTAATTTAAAGGAACAAAAGAATTTAGAAGCTGACAAATTTATTGGAGATGATCGATGATCTTACTTATAAAGGAAGTTTTGCCTATTTCTGGTGTCACTAGGTAAGGAGTTGAATAGATTAATAGCATTGTATTTAATACTTCTTTGTCCAGAAGAGGTTTTACAAACTGGAATATCAAAAGATTTTACATGCGATTGTCTCAATTGTAATTTAAGACAACAAAACAAATAAACCGTTCAATCTGAAGACCTCATTTCTGGAACCTGTAAGACACGAGGCATGACAGCAGTTACGATACTTTAGAAGGCTCGAGCTGGTAAGTCCTTTCCTGCGGAATATTTCATCTCGGGAGGATCGGTTTGCTACTCTATAAATACCTACTCTTCTTTTGCCAATAACCTTCTTATAAATATAATATCAATCACAAATAGGATTTAAACAGTAACTGCGATAGCAATGTGTGATGTGTTCTAATATACGAGTATGTGTGCAGTTTGTGCAAAATCATATCATCTCAAGTGAATATTTTGTAATTTAATGTTAATCTGTAGTGACCTACCGGGAAAGTATGTTTCTGTATCTGTTTGTAGATAATTAGTTAAAGGATAGGAAGCAATATTTGTACAGCGCCCCTGACGCGATTTTTCACAAAAATGGCGCTATACAAGGCATCCAAGTATTATTATTATTACATATCACTAAAAAAAACAATGACAAATGATTATGGATGGTATTCTTTCAGTAGTGCGATACTGAGGGGATGTATTTTAATATTTGTACATCGCCCTTGAGGTGACTTTTCACAAAAACGGTGCTATAAAAATCATCCGATTATTATTATTATGTAGAATTCAGCAAGCAGGGCTAAAATCAGCCTTGCACATTTATAAGAGAAGATGGGATGAAAGCAATAAGCCGACAAGACATTATATTACATTATCTTGTTTCATTTAGGAATATGTTTGTACGCATGCCTTGTAAAAGGGCAAACACGAACAACATCTCATCTATCACGTTTTCCCTACAAAGTAAAAACCATTTTCACCAAATTTCCTCCAGGGCCAAATATTTGCTGTGCGTTAAATCGGGCATCCCGTCCACACCTCCTAGTTCCCGGTGGCAATAGTCTAACCGGCCTTCGATGGATTCTCAGGGCAAAACTGGCACCTCCTATATATATGGTATTGTAATTTTTTTTGTGTATGGTGCCATGGGAACATTTCTCCCTCTTCCTGTGTCAACAGTGGTTAGAGGTGCATAAATGTGGAGATAATATTCTCTACCCAGTGAGCGGGCTGCCATTGCTATTGTAGGGCTTTCATTTATTTTTATTTCAAACAGTTGTAAACTGAAACGAAAACGATTGTTTTTTTCTTCCCGTTTTCATATGGATTATCTTTTTCTATGGAATTTTCTATAGAAAAAGACAATCCGTGAGCAATCTGGATGAACAAAAAAAGTATCGTTCAAGATCGCCTTAACACTTCAAAATAATGTTGGAATTACCTAGAAACTCATTAATATGAAAAAAAATTCAATAGATACCTAAAAAAATTGGCTATTAATTAAATTTAATTCACTATTGACGCTTTTTATGATTTCTAAAATTTCAATTTTTTGTAATTCTAAACCGGTTGTATTTATATGTAAAAATTTTAAACCTTTATTTACATTAAAAGAATGGTTGGTTTCTAAAATATGATTGGAAAATTCAGAATAATGATCATAATAATGTGGAGATGGGAGTTTAAGGGGAATATGTGACGCGAATGTGAATGGAAGAAGTCGGGGACGTCCGAGGAAGACATGGCACGAGCAAGTGAATCAAATACCTGAGTCGGGCCATGTTAGAAGTCGGAATAACAGAAAATAATGTATGTGACGTTGTATGAAAGCGAATGAAGCACGAAATGTACTCGTATGCCAAGATCGAGTTGTTTGGCGGTCCGCCCTCTCTGCCTACCCCTGCGGGTAAACGTCGTGATGGTTAGTTCAATAATATTTTTTTAGTATTCTATATATTCCTGATGAACAAAGCATCGCTTTCGAAACGTGTTGATATGTGTATATTAATAAAGTGGTGAATACAAAATATTTTTTGTTCATTTATTAATTTGATATATATTTTGATGAAGATAAGGACAGAACTCTGAGCTTGGAGGATAAATGGTGAAAAATAATAATTGAAATATACGTTAGTTCATTAAAAGAATCAGGTAGCGAGTACATGGGACACATTTCATTAAATGTAGAATAATCTGAAGCAAAGGAATTTTTTCATCGCGATCTTCGAAAGCTACTGATTTTCAAAAGCTTGCAATTGGATGCGACTGTACTGTAGTCAATATCGCTATAATGGAAGTGTGATTTGGCACCTTGATAAACATGTGTTTCTTTTTCTAACGCATTTTTAATCATACCGCTGTAGTACAAAATGAGATAACATGACTCTTATGAGTCGGTTTCGGGCTGGGAGAAATATCTTTGAAAAATACTCGAGCGGTTAAACTGTTGAATATTTAAAATATTTTTTAATATTTACTGAACACAACCTCGCCCAACTAGATATTTTAATAAGTGATAGAATATTCTTATTTCATTAATAGCCGAGGACAGAAATATTAGGTAGTTATTCTGGAAGGAGGCTTTGGTCCTCGAAACTAAATTATATAATATTTCCGTTGAAGTCCGGAAAGATTCTTCCGCGGTGATGGAAAGCTGTTTCTCAAATAAATAGAATAACAATAGTTTTTCACGAAAACCGACAAAAGCAAAATAGAATGCTGTCCTACTAAATTATATCATTAATTTATTATCTTCGGATAAACTCCCTGTTTTAATGAACATCGTGTTTAGGTTGCTATTTGCAGTTAAAACAATGGTTTAGTGATTCAAATCATTCTGTTGTTGTTTGTGTAAGGCTTGACTTTTTGTATTAAAAGAAAGGAAAGAGAACAAATGTTGTCTCATATAAGCTGTTTGAAAGTCATTATTTGCTAAAGTTTCCATCTCACGATAATGTAATTTATTACTAGGGTACTCAAACACACATTGCGCACATGGAAAAGTTCGTAGCAAAAAGATAATATTTTAACAATGTATGTAACCTTTTATCCAGCGCTCGCTTTCTACTCGTATATATTTCTTACTAACCGTGTGAGAGCTCGTTATTTTTCCATTTTAAATAATATTTAAGTTACAACAGGACGAAAAATCGATTTAGTAAGAAATCTATAGTTAAATATTACCTTGTAGCTACGAAATGTTAATGTTAATCAAATTTAATTAGTTTTTATTACTGGGACAGCTAGTTCGACGTTCAAGACCATTTTCAAAATATGGATTAATTGGAGTATAGTATCTCTATACCAAAACTGTTACGCTGTTTACATGTATTTTTTAATTTTTTTTTTCCAACTTGTTTCCATATTGTTTTATTATTGCGTTTCATTTGTATAATGATTGTTGTTTATTGTCGCATTATATTGATTAAATAAAATGCACTTTTTAACTCTATTCCACTTTTATTTTTGACCGTGACCGGTTTCAGCATGTGACGGCTATCTTCAGACTGGTACATTTAATGCTTAAACTACGGTTTACATACAATTTTAGGTATCAGGGGTCGCAAACTATCTTTTTACTTATGTTATATTTTACAGTATTGTTATAGCATGATTTTACAAAACTCAACGTGTATGGAACTTTTGAATTTATTCATTATATTAGTTTATATATCGATATATCGATCGATACAGTTATTTTTATATTATTTATATAATAAAAGGTTAATGACTGCTGATCGACAATGAGTTTATTTTAGGATTTTGCCATGTTAGATATAATACCAAGGTTAATAATAGTAATTTAAATAAAAAATGTTTTGTTTTAAGTCACTTTATTTTTATACATATTTATGTATTTGACCGGTTTCGGTTGGACTCAACCTTCTTCAGGAATGTACACATATAAACTGTCATGTACACCATATAACACGGTCGAATGCATAAATATGTATAAAAATAAAGTGACTTAAAACAAAAACATTTTTTATTTAAATTATAATGTCAAGCCACAAAGTGATTGCTTCCTTCGATAAATTAATAATAGTAGTTTCAGTAATTGGATTACTACTAGTATTATGATATATTTACAATGGTTAAGTACTAATTAAGAAGAAGTAACCAAGAAGAAGTTAGGAAGGTAATTCTAAGTTCTCCAAATAAACAATACATCCTTGACCCTATCCCAACATGGCTTCTTAAGAATTGTTGCAACTCATTAGCTCCCTTCTTGGTTCACGTGTTTAATAAGTCCCTAAACACAGGTGACTTCCCTGAACAACTAAAATCTGCACTAGTTACCCCAATAATAAAAAAACCACATCTTGACGCTGATAATTTGGGCAATTATCGACCTGTGTCAAATCTGCCTTTCGTAGCAAAAATACTTGAATAATTGCTGCTTTTCAAATAACCTCTCACATAAACTCGAATAAATTGTTTACCGATTATCAATTAGCATCGACCACAGAATCCACTCTACAGAAACAGGATTACGTCGTGTCCTGTCAGGTGTAACACTTGCCATAGAGTCAGGTAAGTTAGCACTCATTTCCCTTTTAGATACGAGTGCCGCTTTTGATAAAATTGACCACGACTTTCTCATCAAGAGGCTAGAAGTAACATTTGGTTTACATTTAAACATTAAAAATTGGCTGCAATCATATCTATCCAATCGATCACAAGCAATGAAGGTTGGCAATAAACAGTCAAAATTTACAAAACTCTCTTCAGGGGTTCCTCAGGGATCTGTTTTGGGTCCACTTCTTTTTATCCTGTTTACAAATGATGTGGGAAAAATAATCAAGTCATTCGGACTTCTGTCTCATTGTTACGCTAAAGACCAGCAAGTGTACTTTTACTGTACATCAAATGAAATTGACCGCCTTAAAATTCGCGTAGCTGAGTGACTAAAAGCAATCACTCTCTGGATGTCCTCAAACAAACTGAAGCTAAATCCCTCAAAGACCGAGTTTCTATGGGTAGCCACGAACAGACGCCGATATTTAATAGATAACTCACCAATTCCTATTTCTGGCAGCGACGTAATTGCGAAACAACCGTCAAACTTCTGGGCGTTTATCTGGATTCGGACTTTTCGTTGAAAAGTCAAATAAACAGGACAGTCAGCACTGGTTTCTTCTACTTAAGACAACTCAAGTCAGTCCGACGGAACCTTTCTACAGAGGCAACTAAACTATTGGTTAACTCATATATTGTATCACGTCTTGATTACTGTAATGGCATCTACGCAGGTCTTCCCAAATACCAAACTGATAAACTGCAATCAGTGTTCAACGCCGCAGCAAGGCTAATCACTGGGGTACCTAAGTTTTCGCACATTTCGGAACATCTCCGAAATCTTCACTGGCTGAAGTGCCCTGAGAGGATCCAGTACAAGTTGTGCTGGATGGTGTTCAAAGCTATCAATGAAATGGCCCCACCCTATATCTCTGAGCTATGTGTTCCGGAAAATACTAGTCTAAGGCAGTCAACTCTTAGATCAACGACATCATCTGCTATCGGAAGGCTGAAAGGACCTAAACGCAAACCGAAAACTAAGTTTGGTGATTGTGCTTTCGAAGTATCTGGCCCTAAGGCATGGAATAAACTCCTATGGAATTGCGTTGCATAACCAGTCCGTCAGAATTTAGAGCTAAACTAAAAACTCATCTGTTCAGATACTCATTTCCATAAATTCGTGAACACATTCATACATTGTTAATGACATTGTTTCCTGTGTTTTTCTATAATTCAATTTTTCATATCCAATACTAAATTCCCTAGAAATTCCTACCAATATACAATGTTAGTGGGAGCTGAAAACCTTAATCTGTTTTAATTGTGAGTGACGAATCTTCTTAATGCGCGTAATTGATTGTCGATTAATTTCATACATTTAATATCTATGCCTTTCTTTAAATTCAGATAACTCATTAAATACATTTTTTGTATCCATGTCATAAAACTAACAATAAAACATATACATAACATTAATATAGGTAAAAACTTCCTTCTTCTTTTGGCGCTCATAACATTTTTAAATTTAATCGTATAAAGGTATCTGTCTAGCATTACCATCTCTATTAATATGTCTAGCATTACCTAGACATGTTAATAAAAATTGAGAATATGATATACTCGTACATGTATGTATATTACCCTCAAACTGATCAGAAGCATACAAATGCAGCTGTGATGTATCACATACATACTCGCCCCACTGCTGTTCAATATGGGGTTATGTTCTGATTTTGTAAATAGTAACATTTTGTACATAATTTTGTCTGAAATGTAAATATTTTAGTAGTAAGCCTCTATTACTAGTTTTTAGTCACTAGCTGCAGGTCTAAGTTGTAAGTCGCTATCTATATTACTCTTAGATGTAAATCACTAATTATAAGTCTGAATTAGGTATTTTATAGTTATAAATCTTAGCTGTAAGCCAATAGTAATTAATCTAATATGTAAGTTATTATATATAAGTCTAAGTGACAAGGTATAGGCTAGATAAGTTATGTTGTAAAGCGCCCTTGAGGTGATTTTCCCACGAAAACGGCGCTATAAAAATAATCCATTTATTATTATTATTATTAATTATCCTTAGAATGCATTTCGAGGACATAATTACATACTATTATATCACTATTATGTTACGATTTATTTAAAAATAAATTATTTCACGGTTCTGTAGAATTTGTAAGTGCTTTGCACTTTGGTATTGTATTATATAATATTGTTAAACTCAACTCATTAACGCTCCGGCATCGAAGGAGTACAGTCGTGTATATTGGTGATAATTGTGATCAAAAATTTATAGTGCACAAACAATATCTCGCCCACCGGGCGATCTACATAAACAATATGGAAACGCAAGAAATCATTAAAAACATTAAAGAATTAATAAATAAAATTACTTCCGTAAAAGATTCCAAGATAAAAACATCGCTGGAGCAAAGTTTAATATCCCTGGAAGAAATATTTCAAAATGAGCGTATCTGTCTACAAAAAAAAATCATAGATTTACAAGAAACGATGATTATTAATGACCAACGATACACCAAGAAACTCGAAGAAATTCTAATAACCAACCAAAAAACATACGCCCAAGTCTGTGACAACAAGAAACCAGCGGACACGAAATACAACATTGAACCGAAATACTCAATTTTATTAACATCTAACACCTTAAACGCCGAGAGCATAAAAACAAAAGTTCAAAAAAATATTGATTTAACTAAAATTAAAGTCGGAGTCAACGGAGTTAAAAAGATTGGCGATAAAAAAATGATAATTTCATGCCAAAAAAAAGAAGATGCAGAAATATTAACCAACGAAATAAATAAGATAACTGGAAAGGAGATTTCGGCTGAAGAAATAAAAAAAAAGAAACCGTTCTTGATGTTAAAAAGGCTTCAATGCCAATTGACTGAAGAGGATATTATACATGGAATTATACAACAAAATCAAGAATTAAATCAAGAAGACAAAAATAATATTAAACTCATTAAAGAGTTAAAAAACAAATATAATGAAGGTAAAGAAAACGATACCACAAACTACATCATACAAACAACCGGAAAAGTAAGAAGAATATTATTAGACAAAAAAAAATAAATATAAAATTCCAACGAGTGTACGTCGAAGATTGTAACCCACTCACACAATGCTATCACTGCCTTAAGTTCGGCCATACAGCCCAAAGATGTCTCGACAGGACGCAGCCACCCACTTGCCCCCATTGTACTAAGGAACATATACTCTCGAAATGCGAAAACAGAGAAATAAACCCAATTTGCAACAATTGCTGTGTGCAAAATAAAAGATTTAATTTGAACTATTCCACCGAACACCGGGTTGACAGTATAAAATGTCTTTACCGGCAAAAAATGCTTCAAATTGCTAGAGAGCGCATCGACTATGAATAAATATGGTAAATTATATCTCCTCATACTTCAAAATGACTGATTTTATATGTAATGCTTTAGATAAAAAAACATTTGTAGAAGAAAGATTATACCACTCCATAAGAGATTTAAATCTAATTTGCTCTGATAAAGGATTTACCTTATTTCATACTAATATAAGAAGTATCGAAAAGAACTTAGATGAATTAATAATATCTTTAAAAACATTAAATTATTTTCCGGACGTTATAGTGTTAACAGAAACACATTCCGCCGGCGAACTGAATTATAATCTTGCGGGGTACTCTTTCTATACAACAACAACAAAGTTAAACAAAAACAGTGGTATTGCAATATTCATATCTAACCGCTATAATGTACTCAACATTAAAGAAATACACAATTTTCATAATGTAAACCTATTAAATATTGAGTTTAAAGACAAAAATAAATATTATAATATTATTGCCGTTTATCGCACTCATGCATCAGTAATATCACAATTTATAAATGAATAAAAAAATATATTATTAAATTTTAGAAATAAAAATAATATTATTGTTGGAGATATGAACTTAAATATTGCAAAAGAATACTCTAGTAAGGATAAAGATAATTATCTAAACATGTTAGCGGAACTTAATTATTTACCGTGCATAAATTCATATACTAGAAACGTTCGAGGTCAACGACCTTCATGTTTAGATCATATATTTACAAATATTTCTGATATCCAAAATATTATATCCGCTGTCATTCATACAACTATCACTGATCATTATTCATGTATATTCAATTATAAATTCTGTAATCCAACTTTTCCACCATTTAAACAAGAAAATGTTTCAAAAAAGTACTTAACATGGATACGTTAAAATGTAAATTAGAAGTAGAAAATTGGCTTGATTTATATCAATGTAATGATGTCAATGTTTGTTGTAAAATGTTTGAAGAAAAATTATCTAAATTCATAAATGACTCAACAAATAATGTCATATCCAAATCCAAACTACCTAACTTCAAACCTATAAAACCATGGATAACTCACGGTTTAATAGTATCCGTACGTCATAAGCAAGCTCTTTATAGATTAACTAATCAACAACCAAATAATGAACTTTTACAGAAACATTTTAAGGCATATAAAAATAAACTCTCATATATCATAAAACATACAAAAGAAAGCTATTATAAACAGAAGTTGATACAGGTTGAAAATGACAAAGGAGTATGGACGATTATAAATGAGATAATGGACAAAAAAAAGTATAAAAACAATGAAATCAGCTCTATTATTCATGATAATTCGAAAACATGTTGCAAAGAGAACCCTTTAAAAGCTGCAAATATATTTAACGAATTCTTTTCAAATATAGGAGAAAATCTTGCGAATCTCATACACAAAGATCCAAATATAACAATTCCAGACTGTAATGTTGATGTTAAAAATAAAATGTCAACATTTCAACTCACCACAGAGGACGAAATAGTAACTATTATAAACGGCATGAAAGGAGGCTCTGCCCCAGGTTTTGATAGAATTACAATTAACATTTTAAAAAATATTAAAAACAAAATTTCTAAACCGTTAATGCATATAATCAACACAAGTTTCCAATGCGGAGTATTTCCATGTAATTACAAACAAACTACCATAACTCCAATATTTAAGTCTGGTAATCCCGAAGATGTTAATAATTACCGTCCCATTTCAGTAATCTCAAATATTGCAAAAATTTTTGAAAAACTTGTAAAAAAAAGATTTAACCAGTTTATAAAATGTAATAGCATAATTCACGAAAATCAATTCGGCTTTATGGAAAGTAGAAGCACACAGGAAGCAATTTCAAAATTAACTAGCCTTATTCACACTTCATTAGATAAATCACTAAAATGCCTTGGAATTTTTATAGATCTCAAAAAGCGTTTGATAGCATATCTCATGACAAACTTATAATTAAATTAAGCAACATTGGAATAAATAGTACAGCTCTGGAATGGATAAAAAGCTATCTTTTCAAACGTCCTCAAGTGGTAAAAATAAACGAGGTACTTAGTCATAAAAAAACAAGTAATTTTGGCATACCTCAAGGTACAGTACTGGGACCTCTAATTTTTATCATCTATGTAAATGACATATTCATGCAAAAGCTAAACGGAAAAATAATATCTTATGCTGACGACACTGTCATAATAATTGAAGGTACTGACTGGAATTCTATTAACAAGCTAGCAAACACTGATATTAATATATTAAAAAATTGGTTCGATAATAATCTACTCTCCCTTAACACTGGAAAAACAAAATTTATTCCTTTCTCTATCAATAAATTTAAATCAAAACCAGAAATAAAAATTATAATACACCAAAGTAACTGCAACAGAATCAATTGTAATCAAGCATGTTCAATACTTAGTCCAACTTCCAAAATTAAATACCTTGGTGTATATATAGACCAGCATTTTAAATGGAAAACACATATTTGTGAACTTGTTAAACGAATTAGAAAATGTATATATATATTTATAAGACTAAGAAATATTCTTAGACTAGAAAACCTAAAAAGAGTGTACTATGCAATTGTTCAGTCTATTTTACAATATGGAATTATTGGCTGGGGGGGAACATATGATAATATTTTAAGTCCACTTAAAATAATTCAAAGATTGATAATAAAGGTAATTTTAAAAAAACCATCATCATTTTCCACTGAAAAGCTTTTTACAATATTCAATGTACCTACAGTAGATAAAATTTATAAAAAATATGCAATTATTCAAATCTTTAAAGAAAAAACGTTAAATAAATTACAATTTAATATATCCGCAAGGTATCAACAAAACATTAAAATCCCGCCATTCAATACTAAGCATACGCAAAACACATACCTATATCTAGGAATAACTTTTTTTAACAATTTGCCATCTGATCTTAAAATTATAGAAAATATCCATGAATTTTAACATAGATTAAAAAATTACCTCAAACTACTCTAACAATTAAAAAAAATTTTTTTTTAATTTTTACTATTATTAGTTTCTATTCTTTTCTTCTACTTTCTTTTCATTTTCTTTAATACTATTACTAGTGATAAATTACAAAATTTACACGACAAATTCATATTTTCCTGCTATTGTACAACAATATTTTAAGTTATGATTTGATTAATTAAGCGATAATCACTCACCAAACACAAGAACCTTGTTTCTTTATGGTGAGGAATAGCTATATTATATTTTTTGTTACACTATATGAATCATGTCTTATTTTTATATACTCTCTGTAAAAAAAATTATTATATTAAACAAAAAAAAAAATTTAAAAAAAAAAAAAAAATTAAAAAAATTAAAAAAACTCCTACAGACAAGCTACTTGCAGTGGCTTAGCGGGCACAAGTTCCCATTGTATGTAATTAATATTTAAAAATAAACTATTTCACGGTTCTGTAGAATTTGTAAGTGCTTTGCACTTTGGTATTGTATTATATAATATTGTTAAACTCAACTCCTACAGACAAGCTACTTGCAGTGGCTTAGCGGGCACAAGTTCCCATTGTATGTAATTAATATTTAAAAATAAATTATTTCACGGTTCTGTAGAATTTGTAAGTTCTTTGCACTTTGGTATTGTATTATATAATATTGTTAAACTCAACTCCTACAGACAAGCTACTTGCAGTGGCTTAGCGGGCACAAGTTCCCATTGTATGTAATTAATATTTAAAAATAAATTATTTCACGGTTCTGTAGAATTTGTAAGTTCTTTGCACTTTGGTATTGTATTATATTATAGTTGCGCTGGTTCATTGAATTTCGTTATCATAAATTAATTTGTTACCAATTGATTTGCTCAAAATATGCAGGGGTAAAATAGGGAAAGGTAATGATGGAATCCAATCGACTTACCCTTTATCCTTGTCTCGTCCAGACTCTTCCCTGTGGTAGCACTTGAGCACACAAATAAATTGTTCAACACAAATCACAGACACTAAATGTCTGCAGCGGATCACGCTATAGATCGCGGTGGTTACAAACACAATAGATCTCGGCGTTTATATAAAACAATACGAATATTGCGTTGCGGGTTGCGGGTGCGAATCGATGTTTACTGATCGAAATCACAGCGGACAATGCGTTGCGAGTAGAGTCGATCGATTAGGTAGGATTACAATTGGGTAGGTTTTATTAGGATGCATATTATTGTGCAAATCAACTAGTAGGCTATCCGAATTGAACCGTAACCGGCGCAACCATCGCCCCCGCCTTGAAAGGGTGAGAAATTACCCCTTTCGAAACCATATTGCGTAAACAAATATCAATAAACAAACAAATATAAATCCTAAGTTTCCTTACATATGCAAGAACAAAAAAACAAAACTAAACCTAAAGCTATAGTTACATACTATTGCGTCGGCAAAGGGTATAGCCTTACTACTGGACGAATGTATGTTCCTAATATCGTTTTGATACGAGCAACACGAATTACTTCGTCCTTTGCAGGAAAAACCTCAATAATTATAGCTAGCGGCCAATGCAAGGGTGGGGCGTTCTCAGTTCCTACAATTACTACAGAACCGACCTTCACTGGATTTACGGGAGTATTCCATTTTGGACGTACTTGCAGGGTATGCAAGTAATCCAACCTCCAACGTTTCCAGAACGATTGAATCAATTTATCGAGCAAATCATGACGCGATAGGAGGTTCAAATTATCTCGTTCGATTTCAACAGCGGGTAGGTGTTTCAACGGAGTGGTCGTTAAGAAATGAGCGGGTGTTAATGCGATAGGTTCAGACGGGTCCGAAGAGAGCGTTCTACATAATGGCCTTGAATTCAAAATGGCTTCTACCTGTGCGAGAATTGTTATTGTCTCTTCAAACGATAGTATCTGATCTCCAATCACACGATATAGATGAGTCTTCATACTCTTTATATTTGATTCCCAATTTCCACCGAAGTGGGGTGCTATGGGTGCATTAAGGTGCCAGCTAATCCTATTATTAGCCAATGTGCATGCAAATTCTTCACCAAAATGTGAAGACGTTAAAAATGCATGTAATTCACTCAACTTTCTCTTGGCCCCTGCAAAATTACCCCCGTTGTCGGAGTACAAATTTGATACAGGTCCTCGCCTCGAGAGAAATCGTTTGAATGCATTCATGAAACATTCAGTACTTAAACTTGACGCTAGCTCAAGGTGTATAGCCCTAGTCGTTAAACACACGAATAAGCAAATATACGCTTTGTTGGAACGAATTCCACGTCCACGTGATATGGTTACTCTTAAAGCCCCAGAAAAATCTACGCCGACATGAGTAAATGGCTTTATAGAAGCGGTGACACGACAAACATTATGATCTGCCATTAAAGGAGCCGCTGTTTTAGGATGTAGCCGGAAACACGAATTACATTTGTGCACTCGATTCCTAATTAAACTGCGGGCCGACAGTATCCAATATTTCTGTCTCAAAATAGACATCAATAATGCGGGACCCGAGTGACAATGAATTTTGTGGTAATGATCCACCAATAAATTCATAATGTGATCCTTTCGTGGAAGGATTATGGGGTGTTTTTGATCGTACTCTAAATCTGAATTTACCAAACGACCCCCTAATCTTATGAGTCCGTCCTGCAAGAACGGCCTTAAACGTTGAAACACGGGGTTACAAGTCTTCCCTTGTTTCAGATTTGATAATTCACGAGGAAAGTAAGCCGATTGTATTTCTCGAAATACTCTAAGCTCAGCAAACTCTAAATCCGCACTACTTATGTACTCTCGATGCGGTAATACTTTTATAAATCGTAATACATAGATTGTACTTCTTAAGAATTTATTCCAAGAAGAAAAACGTTTAGACAAGGTGAGTATTTCATACTCTTCTAATCTAGATGTTACTACCAATGATATAATCTTCTGTTCTGGCGGGTCAGATATCATCGTGACGTCATATGCGGTAATAGGCCACTGGTTGGGCCTAAATTTCATCCACGATGGCCCAAAAAACCATAACGGGTGATTTAATATTTGAGCGGGAGTAAGCCCACGTGACAAACAATCCGCGGGATTATCTGTGCCTGCGACATGATAAAAACAGGTCGCCGATAATTCAGATTGAATTTTAGCTACTCTATTAGCCACGAATGTTCCCCATCTATGGGGAGACGACTGAATCCAACAGAGTGCCACTGTGGAATCACTAAATGCGAAGATATTATCAATTTGTAAACGTTTTTCGCAGGTGTCTATTACATTACGCATTAATTTTGCTAGAATTAACGCGGCGCATAATTCTAATCGTGCGATAGAAACAACCTTCACCGGAGACACCTTTGTTTTAGCACAAGCGATATGTACCGAATTGACACCATGATTGTGTACGTGAAAATAAACCACACCTCCGTAGGCCTTTTCGCTAGCATCTGCGAAACCCACAATAGTTACAACGCTTCTAGACGTTATGCTAACGTGACGTGGAATCTCTATTTTATTGAGGCAGGATAATTCCTCACAAAATTGCGACCATACTTTAACAATATCTGCGGGAGGCAAATCATCCCAATCGCATTTATATATCCATAACTGCTTAATTAACAGTTTGGCATAAAGGACTACAGGCGCTATGAAACCCATGATGTCCCATATTTTGGCGACACAAGACAATATATTACGCTTCGTACAGCTGACTTCGGGTGCGGAAGCGACAAACGCGAATAAATCTGAATTTGGTGACCAGTGCAAGCCTAACACTTTATGCATGCACAGTTCATCAAATTCTTTAATTGCTGATAAGCGATGTGAATCTGGAATAGAATCCAGAACATTTTGGGAATTGCTTGTCCACTTGACAAGGTCGAATTGGCCAGTCTTCAACAACGCAATTAACTGGGAGGCCGATTCTTTAGCATTCTCCTCAGTTTCTACACTATAAACAAAATCATCCATATACAAAAATTCCTCGATAATTTTCTTTGCTTCAGGAAAAGCTTCTCCTTCATCGGAGGCCAACTTTCTGACAGTGCGCAAAGCTTGAAATGGGCTAGATGTTAGGCCAAAACAGACGCGGTTAAACTGATAAATCTTCATATCCTCGTGAGGAGAGAAGCGATATAAAATCCTTTGGTATCTTCGATCACTCTCCCGCACTTCTATACACAAAAACATTTTGCGTATATCAGCCGAGAGAGCTACTTGAAATAAACGAAAATTCATTATAATATTAAACAAATTCCCCTGTAAATTTTCCCCACTGTACAAAATGTTATTCAATGATACCGAAGTACTTGTTTTCGCACTGGCGTCCAAAACTATCCTCAAACTCGATGTAATTTTATCCTCTCGTACGACTCCATGGTGCGGTATTATATATGAGGGCGTCTCATCCTCATTGTTTGGAGTGACGGAAGACAAATAATCATTCTCTAAATATTCACGAATGATTGCATTATACGCTTCTCTGAATTTTGGCGAAGCTTCCAATTTGCGCTCAAGACATAAAAAGCGTTTCTTTGCCATTGCAAAAGAATCCCCTAAGGATAAAATATCTCCCTTAAACGGCAGAGCTACTATATACCTGCCATTTACAGAATTTCGTGAGGTAGTTTTTTGATATATATCCTCACATTCACGATCTTCAGGACTCTTAATAGCCGGTATATGTATTTCTTCTAATTCCCAAAATCTTTTTAGACATGTATCTTGCGGTTCGTCTAGGGTGGCACAACAGGCTACACTTATATTATCCTCAATTCGAGTTGGTGCTGAACCTAAAATAACGTATCCTAATACTGTTTCTAAAGCATGCAGATTATGCCTTTGAGACGGGTCCTGAACCCTTTTGGACAACAGGAGATGCGGGAAGAGCTCCGCTCCTATTAACATGTCAATATCTCCCGGTTCTCCAAACGATTCATCAGCCAAGGGCAAGTCATGCAAGTATGATAGTGAAGGCACATCAACATGAACAGTGGGAAGGCGCTCTGTCACCTTGTCCACTACCAACGAAGTAATATTATAATTTATTGCTCGGTTAAAACGAGAGTAAATTTCTATCATTACAGAACCACGAATGGGATTACAAATACCACCGATACCTTTCACTGTGGAACAAGAAGGGCGCTGATAATCAATAAATCCTAATTTTTTACAACAATCACGAGTAATCATATGACTTTGGGATGCACTGTCTAGTAAGCATCTAATGAGACGTTCATTACCCTGTGAATCTATTACCCCAACTTGTGCGGTAGCCAACAAAACTGTACAACGCGCCATGCGATTGAAAGATCTAACATTTGAAAATGTACACAAAGCTACCTCAGAATTGGAGCAGCCCGGTGTCGGGTCATCAATTCGACTACCGGTCTGGTTCTCAATTCTTTGGGAGCTTCGAGGGTCTGACTGCCCTTTATATGACGCACTCTGTTCTTCAAAGTGCAGCATTGTGTGATGAAACCGATCATTACATTTATGACAAGTTGCGTTCGAATTACAACATCTAGCTTTATGTTTATCACTGAGGCATCTAAAACAATACCCTTTACTCTTCACAAAGTTAAATCTTTCTCTAATACTAAGTTTTTTAAAATCTTGACACTTATATAAATGTCCATGCGAAGGTTTAAAACAAAGTAAACATTTATTAATCGGTCGATGTTCATCTCTATCTGAATCACCACCTGCGATAACGAAGGCCTGAGTGGACCTTGGCGACCTCTTTGGCATCTCACTTTGAGTTGCAATCAATTTTCTTGATGTACCGGTTCGTTGCAATATTTTAATTTGCTCACGAATAAATTTCACTAAGTCTTCAAACGAAGGGAAATCTTTTCCACGATTATTCATCTCAAAACATTTAACAGAATCCACATCTAGTTTCTTCAAAGCTATGTGTAAAAATATAAAGTCACACAAATTATCTAGTTTAACGTTTTTGATAGCTGCTACTGCAGACCCAAAATTATCAAAAAAGGTTCTAAATTATTAAGAGTAGCGACAGGAAATGCTTTAAAGTCTAAAATCTGATCAATATAGGCCGAAGATATGACGCGTTTATCATTATATTTTTCGATCAATGAATCGAATATAATTTCGTAGTTTTCTGGTGCCAATATTATTGCAGATAAAGTCGATTTCACTCTATTACCGATTTTCCCCAACAAATAATATAATTTTTCTGAATTTGAAAGCGATTCGTTATTATGTATCGTATTAACGAAGCTCGAATAAAATATCGGCCAATTTTTCATATCTCCATCAAAAAAAACTAAGTCGATCGGCGGCAATTTAAAATGATTTTTCTTAGTTTCTATTTTTATTTGCGATTTTACTTCCCGGGTCAATGTAATCTTACGTTTGATTTGACTATAGGAATCCTCAAAATCCAGCCATGGTGAGAAATCTGGTGTAAAATCATTATCAATTTCCAAATTTAAATTATTTATTTGGTTGACAATATCTTTAAAATCGTTTCTGGTAATGTCCAACGTTTCAACCAGAGATAAAAATTCCTCTATAATTGTTTCATCTGTTAGCGATTTTGAAATTTCCAAGATTTTATTTACGCGTTGAACTAACGCGTCTCTCTGCGAGACAAGTAATTTTAACTTCCTTTCTTTGGTGGCCATAATAAATTCACCAACAAACAACGATCTAAGTTGCACTAATTGCCTAAATACTATAACCTGCTATAACAAATAATTATTTGTCAAATTGATTGCCTACACAATAGGATCGAACAATACGCGATGTAACAATTTTATAATGCGGTATGATAACGAAATCATCCGGTCGAGGGCCAATTAATAGTTGCGCTGGTTCATTGAATTTCGTTATCATAAATTATTTTGTTACCAATTGATTTGCTCAAAATATGCAGGGGTAAAATAGGGAAAGGTAATGATGGAATCCAATCGACTTACCCTTTATCCTTGTCTCGTCCAGACTCTTCCCTGTGGTAGCACTTGAGCACACAAATAAATTGTTCAACACAAATCACAGACACTAAATGTCTGCAGCGGATCACTATAGATCGCGGTGGTTACAAAAACACAATACAAATAGTGCGTTGCGGGTTGCGGGTGCGAATTGATGTGTACTGATCGAAATCACAGCGGACAATGTGTTGCGAGCAGAGTCGATGGATTAGGTAGGATTACAATTGGGTAGGTTTTATTAGGATGCATATTATTGTGCAAATCAACTAGTAGGCTATCCGAATTGAACCGTAACCGGCGCAACCAGATAATATATATTCTATCATATAAAGGTAATGCATAAATCTCTTTTGTACTCTACTACTTCGAGAGTATGGTTCTGTTCTGAAAGGGCCCAGATAATGGAACTGTACTCCAAGATGCTGCGAACAAGTGATTTATGCGTTCTTCGTATTGCGATTTTATTAGTAAATGATCTCGCATTTCGGAGAACAAAGCGAAGCATTTTATTATGAAAGGCTTTCTCAAACTCAGTATAAATTACATCAATATTTACAAAATTTTCAAGTGAATTATTGATGTAAGTTGTGTAATTCAAAAGATTCGTTCAGGGTGAGAGAGTTGGTCGAAATCTGTGTTGGTTTTCGTCAATGGCGTGTTTTGTCTGGTGATATATCTGCGAATACAATAAACTTTCTATGAATTTGGCGAGAGCTGACAATACAGCTGTGGGGGTCTATAGTTATCAATCGCCGACTTTTTTCCTTTCTTGTATATTAGTCAATTTCCACTTTCTGTTATTAAAGGTATTATTACAAATGGATAAATTGAAAATGTGTTTTTAAGGTTTTGTAACATGTATACATTTTTTTTTTATGTAAGAATAGGGGGATTAAGTCCGGTCCCATTGAGTGTTTTGGTTTTAGTTTCTGAAACGCATTTGTGAGGTATTGACGGCTTATCTCAGTGAGTCGAGTTAATAATTTATGTCTAGAACCCGGAGATATTTAGGAGATGTCGAGCTTAGGAGCATTTTTGCTCAAAACGGTTTGGAAGAATGTAGCAAAATCTTCAGCAAATTTCAGAATGTCCACTATATTTTTATTCATTAAGGGTCATATGATTAAGGCTGTTCCAACCGCGGCGTGTCGATATCACCCGCTGTTTTGACAAAACTATAATGCATGACTCTGCGGTGGAAATTTTTAAGGATGCATTGTGTTATCAAACTCACCAGCAACTAACGCCATAACCAAGCTTGTCGTATATTTTATTACACATAAATAAATTTCTTCAAAACATATTAAATCACTTTGTGGAGTCATATTTATTAAATTAATAACAATTACTTTGTATAAAACCGCTTTATCTAATAGGTAAATATCTATATGTTTCAGAAGCAAAGTGTTAATAGTTAATTAAATATTTAAAATAATCAAATATTAAAAAATAGCTATCTCTTAAATTTATTTTTAACAACATTTTTAATAAATATTATAATTCACGTTTGCAAAATGAAAAAAAAAGAAGCTGCTAAATAGTTTTTGTGTGTGAAAAGAGGCAGTAAATTGGCTTTAAGTACATTTGAATGAAAGTGATTGGTGAGAACTACAGACATCAACAAGCAGCAACTTGAGAATATTTTCAATTGTTATATGTAATTGCATAATTTTTTGTAAAACATTTCCTACAGCGCATAAATTGCACTCAATGAGAAGTATAGCATGTGGTGATATTCTGGATCAAGTATTCAAGTGATCACTGTAGTTTTACTTAGACAAAACAATGGTGGTCGGGGCTATAGGCCGTATTTTGAAAACGGTCATTTTTAAACCATGTTTATTATCGAAGCTTCTGACTCACATAATGTTGTCATTTTTGCCTCATCTGTTTTTGAATTATGATCTTTAACATTCTTTAAATATTTTCCAATTTACATGATCTAACAAATTTCATTAATCTTTGCATGGCACAGAACTTAGTTGCAGCTATTAAATTCATTCGTTTTTCATTATTTACGAATTACAACTATAGTATTTTTTATGTTTACTATATGTGTATACATATTCTGTTCAAAGAGAATAAAAAAAAATTGTGTCTATAGTTATAGGAATATTTTTTTATTATTTAAAAATATTGGGGGTCGGCACTACGCCGATACAATGAGATGTATACATTTTTTATTATTTTGCTTTACAACTTCCTCACCAGGAGATCTCGTGCTTAGATGGACTAGATATTGGGTAGAGGGTATTCTGCAACTTCTATGATGACGTTTTGCTTGCCACCTCCTCGATTTTTCTTCTGATATTTTCTTTAGCCATGCTTTCGTGTAGAGTCAACGCACGTTATAAGATTTTTAATCACAATATTTTGAAGCCCTTGTGTGTTCATCTATGCGTGTGTGAGTGTATATAATTTTAAATACTATTTTTCGAAATTGGCACCCGAAAATAAATTTGATTAGTCAGTAGGTATACTTATTGAGCAAGGAAAATATAAACTATCCCATACCCGATGATTTTATAAACATGGGTTCACTCTACTTTTAGTTAATTGTAGGTATAGTTTATGTGATCAGTATTATAATGTAAGAATATTGCAATATTATTGAAATAATTGAAAAAAAAATTACTTTATTATTATTTTTTTTTAATTAAATAGAGTTCTACGAATTAAACACAAAAACAATTAATAATAACATGTTTTGTTAAAATTTAAGTGGGTACCTTCTCAGGTTTAGTTATATGTAGCGAGTAATAAAACTTAAAATTTTTAGCGACAAGTTTTACTACCCGACGTCGCCCGGGGCATAACACCGTAATATCGTTTTTTTAAACGATTAAACTATAAACAAACATGTGGCACCTTTTATTAATCTTTGACAGAAAAATGAAAATTTCAAATCTCTACACGTCATGATTGATATGACGTAGAAAAAAGAAAATAATTACGTTGAACTGTAAATTTCAAAAAGAAAAGGCCTCGTAAATTTTATGACAGGGGTTATCAATCGAGAGTTTTTAGTGGGTGACACAAACAGATTTTTCAGCTTTATAGTTTTGTTCCTTAATAATAAATTTGATTTGCATAGCGCCGTTTGTGTGAAAAATCACCTCAGGGACGCTGTTCTTTGTGCACGGTTTAAAGTCCTTTCAGGGCAAAACTTACGTAAAGATATAAGACGACCATGGAGCTCACGCTCATGCCAATATGTTTTCTAAAAAAAGGCGAAGAGGATAATTTTCTTTTCCGGTTCCATATAAAGCAAAAGGTTAGCCAAAGTTCTGAAATACATAATAATAATATAAGATTAAAAAGAAAAAAAAAGTCAGGGATGGAAGGGTTAAATATATATAAATTAAATAATAAACCTTCAAGAACCTCACATCCTGGTTTTAAGTTGTGTGCACTGGGTTTATCTTGGTAAACTATCCAGTATTCATAAATGTAATTCAAAATTGGGTTATTGTTGCGCCATAAAACTCAAAGGGAAAGTTAACGAGCCTTAAAATCGAGATTTAAGCACTTAACGGACTTGTAGACCAACACGAGAAAATTCTGATCTAAAAAGTATAATCTGAACGTATTTATGTACCGTTAAAAGTAATTGAAACACTGATTTAATCCAATTAATTATCCGAAGGCATAAAGAACAATGTCGTCATTAATTTCCTAAATAAAAATAACGTAGCTGAAAAGCGTTTTTTTTATTGGTGACCGTTAATGCCTCAGTTCAATTATCATTCGATTAATTTTCTTTTTGCTTTGAGAATGGATTATTTAAATTGAATAATTTGGTTCAGGCTCGAAGATTTTCCTATATCTTACAGATAACTAAATATGTTGGTTTAAATGATCATCTGAATGCTCTTCTATATAGAAATATTTAATAAAAGGAGAAAGGCTTTTTCGTCATTGAAAGGAAAACAAATAATATAAAACTCGTAGATAAAAACACACCCAAAGCTTCAA
>JAHDVE020005619.1:0-14113 GCA_022606495.2 Halesus radiatus
AAAAATCGAAGAACACAAAAACGTGACTAACCTTTCCAGTTGTCAAAAACAAACCACTGATCCAAAATGGCTGATAATGCTAACATATGATAAACACATGTGTACCAACATAACAAAAAAAAATCGATAATCGAATGTACACAGCCCGCGAAAATTCAAAATTCACCTTTTCTTTTGAACACACCTCGTACATACATTAAAACCAGACTTATCAAATTAGATACAAATTTTTTTTTTCGATATGCAAATATTTATCAACAAAGGAAAAATATAAACGGTGTTGATGTGATAAAACTCAAGTATATTATTTTTACTAAAACTTCTAGCTTCGCAGAATGGTAATCCGGCACTGGTGAGGATTAGTAATTATTATCAACATGTGTATTGGAAATTATTAATGAAGAATACATACGAGTTTTTAAACTTCACATATTATTTGAACTTAAAAATAATTTGGTGTCATACGTCTGTCTTGTGATTCCAAGATGCTCATTTTATGGATCTGGTGAATTTTCGTTTTACTGCAGCATTTTTTTGCAACTGTGTAACTGGTAAGTCGTTAATTTCGTTGTAGAAATGAGTTGTCCATGTGGTTTAAAACTGAAACTGTATACACGAATCACAAATGAGATCTGAAAATTTCAAAAAATCACACAATAGTCACAATAATGCCCGCAGTAAGTGAGTCTATGGCAACCCCAATATTGGGGCTGTTAGTAGACACGTGCCGTCCATAAAGTCACATATGCACTGCCTACCCTACCTTACTTGAATAAAAGTATTAATAATTGCTAGAAACCAATCTTCACTTTCAAAAATACGCGCGAAGTATCAACCACGAAAGGGAGAGCTCGCGCCACACCGCCCGCACCACTGTAACGTGTCAAAGGCAGGAATTAAATATTCAATATGACATCAAGTACTATTCAAAATATGTGTGTGTACGGTACGCGATGCGCGCCAAGGGATAACTCGTTTGTGTTAGTCTCTGAAAAGCAGTACTTTTCGGCAACGCAAGCAAATGTAGCAATCAGTGCCATCTCTCGGCACACTTGTTAATTATAACAACTTTACTTACAAAATAATTATTTATTCACGCCCAAATTGCCAATTTCTTTAGAAGTACCGTACGCACGTGTTATTTAGTAATGCAGAAATGTTAATATAAATTCAAATTAAAAATTAACAAAGAGAGGAAACATGGCACGAAAAAGTATAAGTAATCACAAGCAAAAGAAGTTAGTATTTAATGGAGATTTTACAATAATAAATTTAATGATCAACAATTAAATTCACAAAATAATTTTTAATAATACCGTAGCCAGTAATTTAGGATAAAATAATTATCTATTTACCATAATAACAAATTAAGCAGTTCGAAGCAGTTGCAGGTAATTCGAAGCAGTTGCAGGTAATTTATTAATTTATATAATATCACGTTGGATTTCGTTTAAAATTGCTTTCACAGGTTACAAAACTTCACCTATTTTCAGACATTTTAGGATGTATTTCAAGAATTTAAAGATTATACAGTTTGGGGATTTTTGTCTTTTGAAACCTTATACGTTTTCCAAACTACCCGTATAGAATTTATAGATAAATAATTTGCGGTATTGCTTGAGTTAGCAACCTGCAAAGTGATGTTTTGGGCCATTTTTTGTTTAGGGACAGCTAATTGAAAGTGATGCCACAAGGTCATTTTGCCTTAATTAAACATTTTCACCTGTTCCCAATTAATGTATTTATAAGTAACTGGCGTTATTCTTATCTACGTAGCTAATTATCTGAAGTGACAGCTGTTGCGATATCTCATTAATTACATATGTTAATTAGGCTGCGGCGAAATATGTGTTCTGGCATTATTAAGGGGAACGGCTGCGCGGCCTGTGTCATACAAAACTTAATTTTGGATTTGAGGTCAAAATATTCACCTCAAGTACGGATTTGAAGTAATTTATTTATTTTTATTTTACATTATGAAATATAGTCTATTAAAGGAATTGATTTTTGAGGCACCTTTAACAATTATTTGAGGGCTAACGGTGATCTTAAAAAAATAGTTCGACCCCGTCTACTTTGAAAATATAATGAAATAAAAAAATATTAAAATAAGCATCATGGTGGACTTTAAATTAAATTAAAAACGACCAATTTACGTTGGAACACTAATTTGCCGTACATAATTCAAAATATCGATCCGAAAAAGCATTTTTTTTTAAATGTTTTGTTTTTATATTTTTATTTACGTAATAATATTTACATAGAAAAAATAATAATTAAAAAAAAATACATTAAACCCTCAAATAACTTTCTAAATTGCCTCTAAAATTATGATTTTTTTTCATGGTCATTTTTTTAAAACAAAAATAAATAACATACTTCTCATATGTGCTAGATATTTACTAAACCTTTAATTAAAAAATATATATATATATATTATTCAGATTGGATGGGTATTTTGCCCTCAAATCCAAAATTAAGTTATGTATGAAACAGACAGCGAAGCCGTTCCTCTTAATGCTCTATTAATTATAGTATCTAGTTGAAAATCTTTGTCGCGGTGGATGCCAACTAGTGATAGTAGTGACATTTTCATATCGTTAGTTTCCGAATCATTAATGGAATAATGTTTCGATGATTTTTTTTTAAAAGGACTCCGCACAGGAGGCCCTGAGGAAAATAATCTTTCTCAGTACCTTGTTATCTTTGGGGATGCTGTGTGGAGGGTCTTCTTAAGGAGAGGAAGTTCTGGGAAGGAAAAGGGTATGATAGGTAGGTCGATAGGAATCTGGGGGTCAGTGTATCCAGGAGTGACTGACGAATTTATCCATGCCTCCCACTGCGGTGCAAGGCGATATTTTGAGAGAGTGGCTGGAGAGGTCAAGGAGTCTCCCCCAACCGGTCACTCCTGATCCAGTCCGTCAAGACCTGGACAAACCTCACCCCATGAGCCCGAGCACCCCTACTAAGTCACCTCCCGTAGCGAACCACTTGGGGTGACCTATGGCAGAGGTGTTGGTTATCCAGGGAATGGTTCCCGGAGCGACGATATGGGTACATACATATAACTATTTTAATTTCTCTAGTTTCCATACCGAATTATGATCCTTTGAAATTTGACATTGCACAACAGTCCCAACTGGATGGATCCAGTGGGACTATGGAATATTTAACAACTATACTCGTGGAAGATCTCATATACAATTTTATGCTTCGAAAGCAAGAATTAATACTTATCAGAACACTCCTATTAACAGACCAGTTCAAATGTTTGATGATGCTGCGTTGACCGTTGACATTTTTAACGTCACTTACAGATAGTTAATCGATTACTTTTTGGCACTTTTTAATTTATGTATCATTGTGTATAACAGACTGCGTCCATTTACTATACACATGATCAAAACAATAATGCGTATGATATTATACGGAATGACAAGAATTAAAATACATTTTTTGCATGCCCCTTGAAACCTTTAAGGTTCGTGTTGAAAATATCAAGAGATATGTTATTTAACAGCACTATACGCCTTGTCATGCTGTTCTGTGCTAACACGTCTATTCTACTATGTGGTATGCATATAAGATCGTGGTGCCGCCCCCGACAGTAGTTGTTCGGCACAATAAGCTTATGGCATTCCACGAGGTATGGACTGACTGTCAAATTATGTATAATTTTATATGTCGTTACTGCAAGGGCCCCACTCCTAGACTGGAGACTTTCGTGGCGTGTATTAGAGAACAAATCTTCATGATGCTTAAATTTCGAAAATATGATATTAACAAAATATGATATTAACAAAATATGATATTAACAAATTATGATATTAACAATATATGATATTAACAAAATACGATATTAAGAAAATATGTAAAAGCCTATATAGGGCGTATGTAATACAACAAATAAATATAATAGAAGAACTTGAATAATTTTTACGATATCCGCAGATATCAAGGAGACTATCATCTTCAGTATTTGTTAAAATCGTCAATACACCAATGTTTACTTTCTTGTACTTTTTGTTATTTATAATATTTGTCTATGTATATATATATATGTAAATTTCGCACTTATCAATCTCTGTAATATATTAGTGTACATCTGTTTTATAGAGACAATGATAAATAAATACATTAATAATAAATAAATTTGTTAAGACAAAATGAGAAAGAGCAAAATAGCATCAATACAGCAGATATCAAGGAGATACTTACAATCTAGGAGACCCATGATATTTGTTTAAAAGACAACGTAAGTAAGAGAACTATTATAATGTTTCTGTCTATACAAATGTAGTCGCAAACATTGCTCGTAATTTCAAGTAACGATTCGATTCAGAGTGGTGGCCTCTCACCAGGGCGACACCGACAGTAGTGACAGCGTCATCCACTCTAGGATATCTTTAATAATTATGGGTTATGATATACATCGAAAAAAATACGGGTGACACCGGGTATGAAATCTAATGGTCGACGTAAAAGTAGGTAATGTTATAGTCCAATGCAAAAAGCGCAATTAAATGAACGTGTGTGCTTATAATAAATTAGCAAGGTTCACATGCGGGTATGGTGATAATATGTATCGGTAACACTCCCATCGTTCTGTCAGCGCTAATTTTATAAGGTCGTTCGTTTGGAATGGGCGTCCAACCGTTAAGTACAGTGACTTATGCGAATTTTACACGTAAAACAACGGTAAAAAAAACAGCTATTGAAATTCTAAAATATTATGCTTTTTCTAGATTGACTGGGAATTGAAGGAGTTCGTGCAAAAACGGAATCAGTACATTTTGTGATTTTAGTAAATTTGTGAAAGAGCTGGTAGTAGGCACTATAAGATTATCGCCCTCTTGTAACCACATTGTACGCACTGTCCCACGGCATTCGACAGTATGGGACAACGTTCACCGCCCACAATTCACGATAAGAAAATAATTAAATAATTGCACAGTAAGAAAATTCACCGCAAACAATAATTAAAATAAAATGTCTGAATGGCGCTAAGGACTGTCCGTATTACATTAATAGTAACAGGTTAATTTAACTTAACCCACCGGAAGTGTTATTTAATTCATTTTAATACTTTGCTATTATTTGTACTGAATTATTTCAGTAAAAAAATAACACGCTTCCAAATAATGGCAAATAATTTTCCCCGCGGTGAATTGTGCGCAGTAAATATTTCATGAATTTACTGGATATCGGTGCCAGTATAAATAAGAGAAATGTATATTTTTTTGTTTAAAAAAATTATCACCGGAAACCAGAAGACATATTTTCTTTCTAAAAATAAGCTCATAAATTATCCGTGAAAGTCCGCCATTGAAAATTGACATTAATACACAATTTTATTTTCAGAATGTAATTTCTTTTCTGTATTTTATGTTTAGCTGCTATACAACTGTGAATAAGGCACGATTGTGTCCGAAAGTAGATGGTTAACATCGTGTAATTAATAAATAGTTTAGGTTTTGAGATTTTCCACACAAAAGTACATTATCAGGGCATTTGGCTCCCTTATAACGTCCCTTTCGGGGCCTGGGCCTCCAGGCAGCTATCAACTCTGCCCAGACATTTGCTGCGCCACTTTAAACAAAAAAATGAACTTTGACTATTTTGACCATAACTCACTCAATCGATCCGCATTCAAGGAGAGGTGCCAGACATATTACAACGTTTTATTTCAATATCAATATTGAGTGTAAAGATCTACATACCAACTTGAATGTCATTGACTTCATTTTTTTATAATAGTGCAACCGAAATTACTAGGTAACCTTGCACGCACCCTGTTCTTGTAAATCACTATGCAGTTATTGACAGTGGCGATTCGTGGCCTATCTCATTGGAAATACAATCGGAGATTAAAAATGTGTGAAAAGTATCATTATTACACAAATTACTCGACAGATTCCGCTGAAAATAGCACAGTTTGTTCTTATTAGCGCCGGGAAGGTTCAGAGAGTAGTTTGAATCCAATATGTAAAACTGTTGTTATAACGTTTTTAAATTAGTATGACAAATATTGTACCCGCCATGTTGTATCGAGGTTAGCCCATAGATATACAACTCTGGTTAGACTAACCATTACAAATTCAAAAGAAGAAGGTTTGTTTGGGTAGAATATTTTCAAAATGGAAAACACAAGTAGTTACCTACTTAAGAACTTTTTTTATTTAGATATGTTTTGAAAAAATAATTGCTTGGAATGAAATAAAAATTTCAAATTAATGTTTTTTTGTTTAGAGATAGCAATAGTTGTCACAATGCATTAATTTCGCTGTCAAATCAATTATGGCACCCAAACGACAAGAAAGAATTCATCACTTTATTAAAAAAAAAAAACTCCCGTGCAAGGCCGGGTACACACACATCAGGTAAATAAAACTGGGATTTCATTTACAAAATATGAAATTAAATTGATGTGATTGCTGAAAAAAATGCATGATGAGGTGTTTTAAATGCAGTCGAGTGGTTTCGGTGTTAGTCTGTATTTGGTGTTAATATATTTTCTATTTCAGTTCTCCCTGTGTAACGTATCCAGCGTTTTATTTGATTTTTTAATTTATTATTGTTGTGATTTTTGAAGGAGAGTGGGATTTTGTTTTAGAGTTTAGCACCAATACCTTATTGAAGTTTATAAACCTCATTATAATATATTTTTAATCATTCAAGATAACATTAACAACTCTGAAAATGAAACATGAAGCCGAAAAGACACAGTAAAGAAAAAGATAACCGCAGAAACTGGGACTCGAGCCCAGGACCCCATGGTCTATCCGGGACCTTGCGCTCTAATCCACTGAGCTCCAACTACCCCAATACTTCGATTTCTACGAACTGTTAATATCCGCTTCAATTAAACCCGTGTATTTATGCCTGCTGCTAAATATAATTTCCTACATATGTTAGTATTTTTAAATGGTTGCACTCGCACGCCATTAAGAGGAACGGCTGCGCGTCCTGTTTCATAGAAAACTTAATTTTGGATTTGAGGCCAAAATACTCATCTAAACCCAATGACTTTAAATTAAATTAAAAACAGCCAATTTACGTTTGAACAAAAATTTGCCGTGCACAATTTAAAATATCGACCAGAAAAAAGATTATTTTTTTAAATGTTTCGTTTTTCTTTATTTTTATTTACATAGCAAATATGAAATTAAAAAAACAAACAAAAAAAAACCCGCAAATAATTTTCTAAGTTGCATCTAAAAATATGATAGTTTTTTTTTTCATGGCCTTTAAACAAAAATAAATAAAATATAACAATAAAGCAATAACTTTGTTTATAATCAGAGATTTATTTTATTTTATTAGGACCGACCGGTTTCGCTTAACACAAGTATCATCAGGGTACAAAAATAAATAAATCTCGTGGTTATAAATAAAGTTATTGTTTTATAATGCAACTATATAATGCAACATACGGTGTAAAATTCCATGGAGAAAAATAAATGGAGAAACGAACGCTAAATCAATCGCAAACATTTTCGCAGAACATTTCTTCAACCACTACTCCGACTTCCCCGATCTCCTCAAGTGAATCACCATCTAGTCATTTCACAAATGAAGACAGCACCATCTGAATCACAGTAGACATGATTAACACCGCCATGAGATACATGAAAACTGGGAAGTCAGCAGGCCACGACGGACTGAGTTTTGAACACGTTAAACACGCAGGAGGACCAATTTTACAGCTGCTGGCGAGGCTATTTAATGATATTTTGAAGAATGGATACTTACCAAATAATATGACAAGAACTATAATAACACCCATTCTCAAATCTAAATCGTCGGACTCAACCACCCAGGACAGCTATAGACCGATCTCAATTGCTACTGCCGTCGCAAGATTATTCGAACGTTTACTACTGGACCGAGTCGGACCCAGCATGGAAACTAATGACAACCAAATGGGTTTCAAAAAGCAGACCTCTACCGATGCAGCCATATTTACTGTGAAAAGAACACTAGAATACTATAGAAATAAGAAAACCACCTCATACGCATGTTTCCTTGACCTGAGTAAGGCCTTCGACAGGGTTTCTCACCCGTTGTTATGGGCTAAACTCAGAGATAGAGGAATATCATCGGAGGTGATACACATCCTTGACTTGTGGCACAGACAGCAGGAAAACCTAGTAAGGTGGAAAGATGGTCTTTCCGAACCTTTCCTCCTAAAGAGCGGCGTCAGACAGGGTGGATGCATGTCCCCGATATTGTTCAACCTTTACATGGACGAACTAACTGAAAGGCTAAACAATGCAAGGGTAGGCTGCCACATCGGAGGACAGTGTTTGAACAACATCAGTTATGCGGACGACATGGTACCAATGGCACCGTCTATAAGAGGGCTGCGCATTCTCCTGAAGATCTGCGAAGAGTTTGCTGAAGAAACAAACATGTCTTATAACCCCAATAAAACAGCTCTGTTGGTCATAAGATATAGACAAGGCCCGACTCGTATTCCTGCAGCTACCCTGAACGGTGTGATCCTGAAGGTGACTGAAGAAACCAAATACCTAGGACACATAATCACCAGTACTCTGATGGATGATGAAGACATTGATAGGCAAAGACGCGCTCTCAGCGTAAAATCGAATATGCTCAGTAGAAGATTTCGCCTTTGTAGTACCGCTGTGAAAAGGACTCTATTCCTTGCCTTCTGCGCAACGTTGTACACCTGCGAACTCTGGGCAAACTACAAAAAGAGTAGTATGGAAAGACTTCGTGTACAGTACAATAACGCCTTCCGCATAATGTTTGGCCTCCCCAGATACTGCAGTGCTTCCAGTATGTTCACGGAGGGGCGAGTTTCCGGTTTTGCAGCCCTTATAAGATCCAGGGTGGCTGGAATGAGGGAAAGAATAAACAGCTCCAGGAATATCCTCATCATGGAAGCCCGCCTCAGTCCAGCCTCCAGCATCGACGCATACTGGACAAATATATTGGCCCCTCACAATATAAATGCCGCAGCACCCTTAAGAAGTTATTTTACTCTTATTTAGTTAAATTATTATTTTTCTTTATTTATTTATTTTTACGATGTGATGTATGTATATATTTTGTATATTTTTTTATAACTATTGAATGTATATTGTTGTATGGAATGTGTGGGACTGCACTAACCTCCCCACATACCGGAATAAACATTTATTTATTTATTTTATTTTCATTAAATATGTCTAACCGCAAAGTAACTGCTTTCTATCAAAAAAATAAAATAAACTAAAATACTTCTCATCTGTACTAGATATTTACTTAACCTTTAATTAAAAAAATATATCATTCAGTTTGTGTGGATATTTTGACCTTAAATCCAAAATTAAGTTATTTATGTAACAGGCAATGCAGCCGTTCCTCTTCATTAAATGAAGTAAAATCTACCATCATTCCAAGTGTGTCAGATTAAGGTGGTTTATGATTATGCAAGTAATTTGGGATAAATTTAAACTAAAAAAATTACCTCCCATCTTACCGTATAATATTATTCTATGTCGTGATGGCTCTGCAGATTTTTTGTCTTTGTTTTGCAACCAAAGCCACCGTGGCATTTCACGGATTCGTAGAGTATGTTGCATAACCATAATGTTTCCATTCTTCTGGCGTTCTAGAGTGTGGCTTGGCACTATTTCGCAAACCTCGCGGTGCAGCATTCTTGTGATGCACTCATAAAAATGCATATTGTACGAGCGCCGAGTTAATCAAAGGTTGAGCCTCGTCCATTGGAATACTAGTGGAACAGACTATGCGAGGACTACTTCATCAAGTTACCTAAACAACTCGTAAAAATACGTATTATAGGAGTGACCAAAATTGAGCAGTTTTATTTAGAATACTGGCAAAGCAGACCGTACATTCTAATGCTAGTATCTACCACTTTTAAATTGCCTGACTATCTACAATGAGACACAATGAGAAGCTGATTTTTTTATCTCACAAATTCAGCAAGCTGCCCTGCTTACACAACTCTTGTTCTCCTTCGAACCGGAGCCCATAGATATATGAAATGTCTTTTGACTCCCCTATTTTTAGACACGGATTTCAAACTTTGGAATAGAGACGTCTGATGGGAATTTTGTGTTCTACCGGCATTTCAATGGAAAGTGGTCATTCTAAAGATTAAAATAAAACAGACGTCAAAAACCATGTAAAGCGTCAGCAAACGTCCATAAATATCTAAAGACGTACAAAATCGTCTAAAACTTCTGCAAAAGAGTTAGCGTCTTTGATTTTTTTGGCACCCAGAAGTCACGCTAACATTTTCATACGGTTGAATTTTTTTCCGCACGACAAAATGACGTTTTTACGACCCTTGTGCTCTTACAACAACGGTCTTTTTAAGACTCAAGTTATTTTCTTCTTTCTTTAAAATAAACCCTCATCTCACCCCTTCGTTTATTCATTGTAATTGTGTTTATTCGTAGAACTCCATTTATTTTTATTTTTTTATAATTTAAAATATACAAATTTAATAATGTTTTTATTAAGTTTTGCAAGCATTTTAGTGTTTTATTATGTTTATTATTATAACAGCTGTTTGGACGTTAAAAGCCATTTTCAAACTGCGGTGTTAGGCCACATGGCGACGACTTATTTATATGATTTTATTTACGCTATCCCTATTTTTTTTTATTTGTATGCCGTTTAAAATTTTAAATTAGTATTTTCGGTAAAAACCGATTAACTTAAAAAATCAATCGCGATTATTTAAATTGTTATTCTGTGGGGCACTTACCATTAAAATCGGTTTAATCTTTCTCCAATTTAATGTTCATCTAATGATGGCAGATTTGTTTATCAAGGAACTAAAGTCCACTTAAAAAAATGGTCGGTATTGACCTTCTAATTTAATACTATTTTTTTTCTGAAGTTTCGATGTTTTAATTTTTCGAAGTCCTCCAAAACCCTTCATATTTATGGCCGGTCGATTTTGAGGTTAGAATGTCCAATTTCAAAACAAGGATGAGCTTTAGGTACCGTATATAATTTTATACGGTTCCACAATTGTTCAACAATTTACAAAGCATATCTTAATATAAGCTATATTCATAGGTATTTTAAAGCCATAAAATAATTTGCAAAATTACTGCCTCAACACAGGCTAGCCTAGTGAGGCGGGTTATGTGAAACTTCAACTATAATTATATTATTTTCTGTTTTACTTTATAAACCACTGTACACTTACATTATTATATTATACATGTCTTTTAGTTACAGTTAAATTTAATTACAATAAAGATATTATTATTATTTTCTATTCATAGTAAAAAATTATGTACCTTTTTAGAAACTTTAACGCAAAGAATAATAATAGTATTGAGCATTAATATTATCATAATATCCGTATTGATAATAGTTGCTCATGAAAATGAGTTTGTTGGTTTGCCTCAAATTATATTGTTTTTTTAATTTTATTTTTTATATTATCTATTATAATACGTACGTATCTTTTCAATGTTATTTGTAAATGTCCATGTAAAAGCCTGTGATGGGCGTAAATAAATAAATACTCTAATTTCTTTAATAGTTTTTTTTTTATATTGAACAATAATTATAGAGCTTAAAGTCACCCAAATTTAGTTTAAATTTCGCCAAAACTAAAATAAAATACATACTTAAAATACAAAACAAAAGGGAAAAATGAAAATGTCCGTACTAATCCATAAACAGAATACTTGAGGCGGGTTGTGCTACGGGAAGGAATTTACTACGGTTTCAGAAGATCTTTCTTTTCCACCATATAATTAAAAGCATATGGCAATGATCTAAAAACACTACTAACCAGTGGCGTACAGTCAATAAAGGGTAAAAAGCTGTGCCTACCCTGAGAAAAATCTACCATTAATGCCAACGGAAGAAATACTACGATCAATTTATCTATAAATTCCGAAAGACTAGTTTCGAAAATTTATAACGTTTCTAATGACGTTTGTACATAATTAGATAGAGAATAGGAAGTAATATTTGTAGTGTCCTTGAGGTGATTTTTCATAAAAACGGCGCTGTAAAAATCATCCAATTATTATTATCATCAGTTTTTAGACTGTAAGCTTTTAAGGTCTATATGTAATACGCACTGAAATTTTAAGTAAATCACTCGACAATACGTAATGGTTTTCAAACTGAACGCATTTTCAGACATTTTGGCATGTAATTCATAGAATTAAAAATATTACGTTTTGAGGATTTTCGTCATTGTAAACTTTAGACATTTCCTACTACCCATATAGGTTTTTTTTGCTGTACATCGTGCGTTAGCAACCTGTAAAGTGACGTGCTTTATTTTGGTGCGCATCCCTAAGATTTTTTTAATCAATTTTTCTCCATATAATTGACAATATTTTTACACACAGTCTACCTTTGGTCATAGATCAATGCACGCCACTGCTACCAACTTACTACTTGTTACAAACTTCCAGTCTCGTCTATTTTGCAATAACCTACATCAAGAAAAGCTAATTAAAATGCGAAAATTGGACCGTCAGAGATTTGATCTTGCGAAACAAGATGGCGTTGTGTTGTCATTCTCGCGAAATTAGATATTTAATTTCGTATTTAGAACAAAACATAATTATGTAAAAAGTAAGGACGAAAGAAGATTCAAGAATTGAGTTTTGCATTATTCTGTAATTAGGCGTGAAAATGCGGTCACTTTTAGGAATATATTCTTGGAATATGACTTACCATAGAGCGTGAAGGTGAGGAATAATTTATTTTAATGTAGATAATATTATATTGAATGTTAGCAGAAAATGACATCTATTATCGGTATAAGTAACCTCCATAAATAATTAATTCTTTCGTATTCTTGTTTCCAATTCCTTGGTGTTAGGTTTTAAAGGTGTACCTAATATTTATATGATACAAGGTTCTTTCTAGTGGAATATATTATGCCATTTCGAGTATACGAGGTGTGTTTAAAAGAAAAGGTGAATTTTAAATTTTCGCGGGCTGTGTACATTTGATTATCGATTTTTTTTGTTATGTTGGTACACATATGTTTATCATATGTTAGCATTATCAGCCATTTTGGATCAGTGGTTTGTTTTTGACAACTGGAAAGGTTGGTCACGTTTTTGACAACTGGAAAGGTTGGTCACGTTTTTGGGTGTTCTTCGATTTTTTATTTAGGTTTGTTTTCTGAGGCATCATCAGTCCGATTGAAGTGAAATTTTAGATTTGCTTTATTTTCTATGTCCTCATCAGCATTTCTTCAAAAAATAAAAATTGATTATTTTTAGAAAACAAAATGTTAATAATTGTTAATCCTATGGAAGAATTTTCTAGTTTTGGTCGGAACTTGATAGCCGTTTTCTGGGGCATCATCAGTCCAATTAAAGTTAAATTTTAGATTTGCTTTGTTTTCTATGTCCTTATCAGCATTTCTTCAAAAAATCCAAAAAATCGATGTTTTTCGATTTTTGACTAAAATAATAAAAAGTAAAAAAATCCAAGAACACTCAAAACGTGACTAACCTTTCCAGTTGTCAAAAACAAACCATGTGTACCAACATAAAAAAAATCGATAATCGAATGTACACAGCCCGCGAAAATTCAAAATTCACCTTTTCTTTTGAACACACCTCGTATAACCTTATTTTTTGAGTTTGTCTCAAATTCACGAAAGTTCTGTTTGGTGTTACGACGATTACGACGCGTCATATCCTCCGTGGCCGAGCGGTTAAGATTTTTGAATTCGGATCCGGAGGTCGCTGGTTCGAAACCCGGTGTGCACAAATACATTTTATTTCTTTGTTATTTGATAGGTAATTCAAAAAATATTTTAATTGACTCTTGAATTCCACCGATTACTTTATTTTGGTTCTCATCAATGCAATGCTATTACATTTTAAATATATTATTAACGGAGAGTGGGAGATGTTCGCAGTATCGCCCTGGCGAGAGACTAATCAGAAATAATGCCTTTAGCTATGTTTAATGACATAATAATAATTAATTAATTCGCTGTGATAATTACACCGCAAAATGTATTGTCATTGACATGTAATCGCAATCGCAGTTAAGCAAAATATCTTTAACCCTAAGGATAAGGACAATGCCTTATCCTTTAAAAGAACCTGAATTGGGTCTCTGATTGTGA